>MU188795.1:21618-58582 GCA_016904865.1 Pissodes strobi
AAAGAGAAAGAGAAAGAGAAAGAGAAAGAGAAAGAGAAAGAGAAAGATAAAGAGAAAGAGAAAGAGAAAGAGAAAGAGAAAGAGAAGCCCCCGTGGCGAGCAAAGCGAGCGGAGGGCCATGCGGATCGACCAATAGGAGAGGCCGATTTTTATATAGTGCACTATTTGTGTAAAGGATCTTATAATGCTCCTCAGACTGCCGGTTCAGCGCGATGCGGTCCGATTTTGTTAACTCGGCGCGTGGTAGGGATCGCGTCACGGCTGGCCGTTAGGTGAGGCCCTCGCACGCCCGATTCACGGCAGGTGACACGGCATTCTACCGGTACCGCGTGAGAACTGTGGCAAATGCAAAAACCATTTTCTCGGCTCTTCGCGACGGAATATTTTATAAAACTGGATTCAGAGTACTTAAATTTAGTTTAACGAAAAAGAGAACATCGATAGCCCGTAAAATAAGAAAGTTAAAACCCAGAATGCATACCATGACCTAAAAATATAGTAACATCATTACAGGGTCGAATTTGTGCATCCAAAAATTCATGTAGAACACGAAACGCATTTTTTCACGATGGCTCATTTCCCTAATAGGCTTGTATAATTTTAACGAGTTGTCCCCTGATGTATTGCTTCACTACTGATTTTGTTTGGGTTTCTGTGATAGAAATTTCAAATTGCCCTTGACAAATAGAGTGGCGTTTTAAGAATATTTTAGGCTATACGTGGATTTGAATCTCATTTTATTTTTTATCTATATTTTTAATTCCAATTAGATGCAGCTGTTAGCATGTTTCGAGTTCTATTTAGTAATACGTACACCTAATTCTATTATCTCTTGAGACACTCAGAGTTTTCATCGCAAAAATTGATGCAATTTACAAGATGGATGTGCACAAATTTGTATTGTGTCAAATATATTACATCAATATTTAGTGTCAGCTTCAGGGATGTTATAATTTGGGTCCCTGTTTTTTCCTAAAGATGATGTGCGGAGAGAGGGGCGCAGAAGAAGGAGGAAGTGATACATAATCCTTTAGCAGCAATGGCAATTGATATGAAACATTATCTGATTAGAAGGTAGCATTATAGGATATGTCTTGAGCCTTTAATCAATCCTTCAGAGAAGCAGGAAATATTGCAAACCCGTAAAGTTCAGTACCATGGAAACCCTGCGCATAAGTAAATGCACGACTTCAAAAGATCTGACAATTTGTAAAACTTCGGTACAGATAATGTAAAACATTAATCAGATACATCATTATGGTATTCAACTTCATCAAGATTTAAATAAACGAGTATACTTGAGGTCCCCACAAAACCATTAGGAAATGTGTTTCGATCGACGGCTTTGAGCACCAATAAAAAGTTGCTTCCTAACAAAATTATTCAATTAAAAAGAACGAGGCGAAGAAAGACAGGCGCAAGACGTAACTAAATCAATTTTTTGCGTTCCTTTTGCCCGCAAACTTAAAGTATAACCGGAAGGCGACCCGAACGATGCGAAGTATTAACTTATTCTTTAGGCGAGTTCTAAAATGAAAGGGGCGAGCCTTTAATAAGTTAGTTATTGATGGAGAACGACTGTATAATTAATTGTGTCTCAGCTCTGACACGGCTGCGAATAAAAGCTAATTAATTAAGACTTTTGGCACGACGGAAATTTAAAAGTGCCTTTTGTTATAACTCTGTATAAGTGGTGGCGGCGACAAAAAGCCCGGCTGTGGTCGTTGCCTAATTATATTATAATATCTACGTATAATGTGTATAACGTCTTAATTAAAACAGGCGCTTTCGAATTTAACAAAAGCAAACTTCATAAAGTAATTTAATTGCGTAGTATTTATTAGTTTTTAATTAAAATTAAGCTCAAGTTACAGTAAAAGTAAATGAAGAGATAAATTATTAAATTAAACGCACGATAAGGGCTAGATTAGTGGTGTGTGTCATTTATACCTAGGATTATTATTAGCAAGTCTCCCACGATATTTTTGCTTTTCTTTAAAAGCTCGATATGGGTTCTTGAAAAATGTTTAATTTTGCATCCAAATGGTTTTAAAGAAATCTACTAAGGCTGACCTAATCCTTTTTGATCATTTTTACATCGTAGTTTTATATTTTTCCATTGCTCAACTTAAATCTAGTTCTCATTGGTGCATCTGCTGAATGGGTACTAATGGGCAATTCCGACAGGTTGTAACTACTTAACTCCTTCAACCTTAATATTCGAATCGGAGTGTTCTTTCGATGGCATAATTTCCATGGAGGGTGGCTTCTTCTTCTCCCTTCGGTTTCTTCTTTTGGGTTGGTCTCCATAATTGATAGAGCTTTCTCCTTTCTGTTATTGGAAAAATAATAATAATTAGAGAGCAAACACAACAACAGACAACAAATTGTCAAACGAAACGAAACAACTTTTAGAGAAAAGGAGACAACTTATTAAAGATGGAAAACGAGACACAGTGGAATACGTAGAAATTAATAAGACAGTAAGAAAAATGTCGAAGCTGGATATAATGAAAAACAAAACACGACAGATAGAAAACTTAATAGAAAACAACAAAGGTCTAAAAATAATTAAAAGACAAAACACAAAGAAAAAAGAAATAATAAAATTAAAAGATAAAAATGGCAATATAGTTGAAGATAGACCAAATACATTGCAAGTGATAGAATCATTTTATAAGGACCTTTATGAAAGTAAGACAACTGTGAACATTGAAAATACAAATAAGAACAACAAAATAATCAACGTCAATTCAGAGGCACTACCAGATATAACAAGAGAAGAATTGGAAAAAGCCTTAACACAGATGAAAAATAACAGGGCAGCCGGCGAAGACAACATCCTGCCAGAGATGCTGAAAGAGGAGGACATGAAAGCCAAGGAAGAACTAGTACAATTATTTAAGAAATGCTTATCGGAAAAATGCATCCCAAATGTCTGGAAAAACGCAATAGTAGTTCTCATATACAAGAAGGGTGACCCGACTAACCTTGAAAACTATCGACCAATCAGCCTTCTATCCCAAATCTACAAGGTATTCATCAGAATTATAACGAACAGACTTGAGCATAAATTCGACATATATCAGCCAAAAGAACAGGCCGGATTTCGCAGCCACTTTAGCACTACCGAACATCTCCATACAGTACGACAGATACTGGGAAAAACGCCGGAATATAACATACCGATATGGATGGCACTTATTGACTTTAGAAATGTCTTTGATACAATAGAGAACTGGGCAATAATTAAATGAATGAGAAACGCTAGAATAGACCAAAGGTACATAAATCTAATTGATAACATCTACAAAAAATCATCAATGACAATAAGAGTTCACGAAACCACGAATATAATCAAAACCGAGAGAGGTGTTAAACAAGGCGACATCATCTCGCCAAAACTTTTCACCTTGGTCCTTGAGGACGTCTTCAAAGAACTGAATTGGACAGGAAAAGGAATTAACATCCAAGGCGAACACCTACAAAACCTCCGATTTGCCGATGATATTGTACTATTTGCAAAGGACGAAGAAGAACTCACAGAGATGCTTGAACAACTAGAAATGAACAGTACAAAAGAAAGTACATGACAAATCTCACAACAGAACGAACAATAATCACAATTCACGGACAAACAATTGAAAAAGTCGAATCGTACATATACCTAGGCCAAATAATCTCCTTCGACAAACAATATCAAGACCTAGAAATTGACAGAAGAATCAGACTAGGCTGGGCGGCCTACGGTAAAATTGAAACACATCCTAAACACCAAAATCCCCATGGAAATGAAGACAAAAATTTACAACGAATGCATTTTCCCAATAGTAACATACGGCTCAGAAACATGGGTCATGACCAAAAAAACGATTAACAAACTAAGAGTACATCAGAGGGCCAGCGAAGTTATTGGGTATATCACTAAGGGACCACAAAACCAATAAGTGGATAAGGCAGAAAACACAAGTGACCGACATAATATCTAGAGTTAGTGGGCGGGACACGTCGCGAGGTACACGGAGAACTGGAGTGGATGTACTACGAGGTGGAGATCCTGGGGCGAAAGGCGAAATGTAGGTAGACCGCAGCAAAGATGGTACTACGACCTGAAGAGATTCGCTGGACTCAACTGGTACCAGGTCGCTCAAAACAGAGAAAGATGGTCCAATATGAGAGAGGCCTATATCCAGTGGACAGACCAAGGCTGAGAGAGAGAACACACAAGAGTGATATACAATGACGAATTTTGAGGTTGTTGGCTAAACGAAGTCAGCTGATTTGCGACGTCTTTGAGGCGATAAATGTTGCCAAGATTAATTTTGGAGATATTTCGCATTTCCAAATTGTTACGTGTTTTATCTCGGACAGCTTGATTTCTGGCAGGATTAATGGTTTTCCTTCTTGAAGTTTTACATCATTGAAGGATTTTCTTCCATTGATTTGGATTTCGCAGCTTTAAGGTATTTTGATTAAAACTGATTGCTTGATTGGCAAATATTGATCGCTGCTACATTTGGCTAATAATTTTTCAGCTTTCATTGGCAGGATTAGAACCATTTCTTTTTAAATTTGTTCGACGATTGCTCCTTCAATATTAATTTTGAAAGTTGGACAGTCGGTTGGGGTTGTATTCATCAATAAACTGTTGACACATTCATCATGAGGGTGAAATTCTTCTAGATAGAAGTATGTTTCTTCAACTGACGGGAATGCTCTTAAAGCGGAACATGAAACCTAAATCAACAATTTTTTTACATAAAGATACTGTAGATTTGGAGATTTGTTTTTGTGTTTTATTCTACTTAAACAAAGTCAGTATCTTATAGAAATATGGATGATTTCTTTGATTTGACGGGAAAACGTTGTTGGAAAATTTGTTCTTTTCTTTATTTCGTGGCAAATAAGGATATTTTGGGATAAATATCATTTGATTTTGGATTATTGGGTAATTATGAAAAAAGGTAAAAGGTTCAGGGCTCAGTATAGGTACATGAATCACAAAGATAAACTTTGACTTTGAAAACGTTATATGTGTACCAAAAGTTAATAATAAGATAATATATGTTGGAACCTTGGAATTTCAGCTTTACTGTAAATATTTATTAAGTATTCTAACATTTTCTCTAAGTCAGAACTCGAAAGAATACTATGATGAAGAGCATTTAATTTCGAAAATATAATAGCATTATCTACATTGTCCAAAAACATAATTAGATTTTGGCAATCTAAATTTAGTTGCATGAGAATGCCTTGAAAACTAAGATAATCTCCTAGAGACTTTATTTCTCGTTCTATTATGTGACGAAGCGTTTTTAAACCAAGATGAAGTTTCTCTTGATTTTTGCTAATAGTTATAATTGTATTATAATAATTATTATTAATAAGATCTTTCAAAACTGTAATTAACAATTTAATTTCATTGGCAATTTGTTTTGGATTTGTATTCAAAATATTTATTACTTCATCATATCGTTGACTATCTTCTGAATCTAACATTCCGAAGAGCCATTTACTTGCTTTTCCCACGATATTTATCAATCCTCTCTCTTTTCGGATATGTGGGTGTAAATTTTATAATTGATTACACGCGATTTGAATTAAATATTCTGTTCTAATTAGTAAGTTTTCGGCTAACCCGTAATAAGAAACATGATTTGTAACATGTGCTAATAAAAGATGATTTTTAATTATTAAGAAATTATTGTCTATACTATCTAATTGATTAATTAGGTAGCTTAAATCTATATAATGTAAAAACGTATGTCTACTATATATTATTCTAGAGTTTCCTAATTTTATAGGAAGGATAGGGTTATTTAAATTTGTCACTTGGATGTCAGCTCCTATCGTCAGTCCTATGTGAAGTACTAGGAATAGGGTTGTCAATTTTTTCGTGATCATCATTGACCTGAAAAGATTCTTTAATTTTAGTTTTAGGTTTCCTAGTGCTACTTTTATGATATGACGTTTTATTTGTTTTTATTTTGATGTCTGTTTGTCCCTTTAAATTCACTTTCTTAAACTTAGGATACATTTTTCCTCGTTGCCTATTTTTTAAATAGGAAATTTTTAGCGATTGTAAATCTGGGGGTTCGGTTCTTGTTTCACTTCGCTTTTCAATGATTTCCTGTTTGGTTCGCTCATTGACTTCTTTTATACGTTCATAGAGTTTATTCGATGTTTCCTTATGAGTTTGTACATAGTTTGAAATTATCATGTAATCGTTAAGACCGAACGGATTTATTGATTTTATATGTCCTGTGATAATCTCCAATGGGGTAAATTTCGTAACACTATGTATCCAATTATTATATCCCATAACGCCTCTTTTAATCAATTGTTCTGTTTTCTGTTTAAATTATTATGATCCTCTTTTAAACAACGGTAAATCTCTATAATTGATGAGTGAAATCTCTCAACGGGGGAATTTGAATTACTATTTTTGGGTGTAGTATAATGTAATTCGATTTTGTATCTTCTAATTTTTAAATTCGGTATCTTGATCAGCGGTGATTTTTAATGGAAGTTCGTGATGCGTTATAAAATTAAATAAATTTTCTATTTCCCCTACTCTTGTAATAGCTTTAAGAAGTTAGGCTTGTTCATATCGAGAAAATGAGTCGATAACGGTGACAAAAGCTTCGCTATTGATTCTGAAAGTATCCATCTGATTGTTCCAAAAAAGATCGATACTTTTGGTAAGCAGAAGTGGAGAATTGTTGTAGATTTTCGGAAAATCAACGAAAGAACAATTTCAGATCGATATCCAATTCCAAACATAAGCGATATTTTTGACAAGCTAGGACGACCTCAGTATTACTCTACGCTAGATTTAGCTAGTGGATTCCATCAAGATGAAATGCTCGAAAATGGAGTAATAAGACCATCCAGTAGTCCTTGGTCATCACCCATCTGGATAACTCAAGTAGCCGATCTGGCCCGCACATTCTGCACCGCCTTCTGCACCGCACAATCCTACTGACTGCGCCACTTAAATATTTAACTTTGGAAAATCCTTTTTTAAAAGGATTTATTTGAGAGCAAACTACAACGTGACTTGATTTGACAATGGCTAACTAGAGAATGATCATACATAAAATATTATCTTAGGAGCTAAATTACATTGCTCGACTTAAATCTAGTTCTGATCGGTGCATTTGCTGAGTGGACAATCGCACGGGTATAGTTTTTATGCTGAATTGGCAGTTCCGACAGGTTGTGGCTACTTAACTCGCGTGATGTTAGTGGTGAAGAATTAAGTAAAAAAAAACATATGGACTCTCTAAAAAAACTAAAATTACTAGTTGTACGCTTGCAGATTCATGAAATAGGGCCACGCAATCACTGTAAGCGTTTTAGGTGCTTTAAATCTACCCAATGAAAGGGGTAAAATTATTAAAGATTTTAATGATATTGTAACGATCAGTAATCCTTGATGCCACGCCTTGGATGGCGTGCAGTTTATGTAGCTCAGTTTAGGAATCAATCTACGTTAGGTGAGAAGAAATAATAAAATAGGTACTTCGCTAAAACAATACAATGCCGATTGGTCAAAAAGGCTATAAAGAATTTACACAATATCCGATTACTAAACCACGCATGTGCTTCGGTTGAGGTATGTTTTGAATTGTTCATAGGTCTCGGTCCCATAATAAAGTTCTTTAAGAGCGGTGTTATGTCTTATTTTATGCTTAGGTTTGGTTATTTCATTAGATAATTTTTATCACTCAGTACTTTAAGCCACTGTCACTATTAAAAACCACTAGACTTAGAATTTTGACAGATTTATCTTGGACTCGACTTAAAAACAAATGTTTCTTACATAACTTTCACTATAATTTTCCAACCTGAAGAAAATCCTGCTTTTAAATTATTCAAAGAAATATTATCAGATTATGAGTATAATTAATTGTTGGAACATTCCTTGGATAATATAAATAGTTAAAAATATATGTTAAACGGGTAGATAATCATAATATATGCCAACCCCTAAGGCTTGATAAATATCCTGGCATGCTGATTTTAAGATTGTAAACAACTACAATTTATTAAAAATGTTATAACTATAGATTCTACTTCGCAAACTTGTTTGATGGATATGTCTAATTATTACATAAAAAATATGGAAATTTTTTATTAACATAAGTTTTTACCTAATGCTGTTTTATTAAAAAGCTATAATAGATCGCTACTTAATAATTTAACTAAATACATTTAGCACCTGCCTAAGAAAGATTATCTACGTTAAAATGAAACACACATTTTTAAACCTAATTTTAGATTCAGGTTCCTTTAGAATCGACTTCAAAAGACACTTTAGCTCGTAATCGCATACAAATAGATACTTTTGATTTTTTAATTCCAAAATACTAGTCCAGCCTTAAATTCATTTTGAATTTATTAAGTGCGAGGGATACTTGGTATTGTTTAATATTTATTTATGTTTTTTTTCGTTTTTAAAAGGAATAAAAATAACAGGTATAAAACCAAGAAGTTAATAATTAAAAAATATATAAAATATAACGATTAAAAAAAATACTCCACAGAAATTATTTTTAGGACATAAATAACAATAATGAAAAATAAAATAAAAATCTTCAGAGCTACAAATACTGCTCTTTATCAATCAGACCTCACGCTATAAGAGATTATATAAAATAACGATACAATGATTAACTTGAAAACAATTCCACGTACAAAATATGGAAATTTTGTTTAAAAGATAATTTCCCGTAATACCACGCATCAATTTTAAGCTCAAGTTAATTACCTTTCCCCACATAATATTATATATAAAAATAAAAAGGGTATCTAAAATCCTATGAAAATATGAAAAAAAAGTAAGTAACTCAAATTACCTCTCTGCTCTGGGAGGAATCGAGATACAAAGTCAATTTCCTACCTGTTTTTTCAGAGTGAATGTTCTTAAAAAATGCAGTTTCATATAGTTTTACTTGCCGTCGCGAATGAGTGCTTGTCCGAATCAAATCATGCAAAGGGCATGCTGAAACTACTTAATGTATTTAGATATATTTTTCTACTGCAGTGTTTGTATAAAAATTAATCGAAAAACAACCTGATGGGCAGTGACTCTTATTTGGGTATAAAACTAAAAAAATAGCAGCACCATTAACCCTCCGCGGGTGACGTGCAAAAAAATCACACTCTCGGTGACGTCGGTCCAACAGACCGCCTATGAAGTGTTCCCACATAAACGTGTCTAATAATCAAAAAGAATAGTCAGTTTAATAACTTTTATTGATAAAAAATTGAATAAATGTATAAAACATAAGTCAAATGAAAAATTCACAGAAACTTTATGTGCGTAAAATATAGAAAAATCCTTACTACTGAAAACTATTTACAAAACTGCCAAACTGTACAAAATATTTCTTGCTAAACTACATTTTCCAGGCAAACACTACAAATTATATTTGAATGCTCCAGACAAAGAAACTTTTTACATAACCTACAGAAGTATTTAGTCTTTCGGTTTTGTTTGGATGTGCACACCGAACAACGTCCTGTACGTGGTGGTTCATTGGCATCTCGTCGCGGCTCTTCTAATGGCAGTTTTAACATTTATTTTATTCTTGTTCTGATACCTCTTGGCAAGTGCTGATCATTGTGTCTTCTTCTTAGGTGACCTTCAGTCAAGAAAATGTCACCTCAGGATTCTATCCGTTTCATATTTTTGATTGCAATTATAAATAATAAATGCATTTAGTCCGCTCGTATTTGGCAAAGCGTAGAATACAACTTGTGGCCATCTTCTTGTATTACGTGCCACATTATAATTCGCTGATAACTGATCCACCATGTCCACTACTATTTTCGTATGATTATAATCCAAAATCATCATAGGTTTTTCGGAGTTTTCATCGACTTCGTCCACGTCATGCATTGAAGATAAGAGCAGAACGTTTTTTTTTGGCTTTGGAACGTACGACACAAGGATGCAGTTTTCTCTGAATGCAAAGATACTAGATGGAACAGGACGGCTTAGGCCATTCACACACTGTAAAGGCAACTGTCTTTTATTTTTCCTTATCGTCCCCAACATCGTTAATTTGTGCTCATTTAGTAGTCTTGTGCAAAGCTCCACGCTCGTGAACCAGTTGTCTGTTATTACATTTGTACGTGTTCCACTGATTGGCTCAACCATTCTACAAACGACATCAGCAGGGGAGTTGCTCGCTTGAAACGGAGAATCCTGCGGTTGTTTACCTACGTAAACTTCCATATTTATGGTGTAAAACAGTTTAGCGTCTGATAGTGCAAATATTTTCACCCCATACTTGGCGGGTTTCGAAGGAATATATTGCCTGAATGGGCATTTTCCTCTGAATCCTACCAGCATTTCATCTATTGTGACCATCTGAGAAGGGGAAAACTGGTTTTTATAGTTACCAACTACCTTCTGGAAAATTTCTCGAATGGGAGCCAGCTTGTCACAGGCCTTTCGTTCAGGTCTTGTATTGTGATCATCAAATCGGATATGTCATAGGAGAAAAAGAAATCGCTGCATGGACATAGTAAGTCGAAACAGTTCTGCTGAACTTCCATTAGTGGCAAATATTTCTTCACAGCATAGTAGGTTCCACTTCATTACCGCACATAAGTATAACAAACCAATCAAAGCTTCAATTTCGATGGCATCTGTTGGTTTCGTGTAAGTGTCCCTGCAATATCTCCCTAGTGCAAAACTTGTCATATGTGCATTAGTATGTTTCACGATAATATTCAGAACAGAAGCGTCAAAAAATTTTCTCCATATCGCTACAGGGTCCACTAGACTTTTAGCAGATTGTTTTACTCCGGGTAACTGAGTAACAATATTTTTTGCTCTTGTTCTGGATCTTAACGATGATGGATAACAGTGCTTTCTCCATTTTGTAACCCTATCTTTACCAATATAGTATAGCTAATCGTGTCCTTCCATAAAATAATTTGAAGACGACTGTAATGCTGACGCTTCTTCTTGCTCTGTTTCTCCAATATATTTTTGCTCTAAGGGTTCCCCTTCAAATTCTTGCTCACTCTCTGAATCATCCGTCCTTCTTTCAATATGGTATTGCTCTTCATCATCACTTCTGTCATCGGCTTGTTGTTCTTCAGACTCCGACAAACATTCCTGTGCCAACTGCTGCAGCCACTTTTTGATTGGACTCATAATTCATTATCCTATAAAAATAAAAACCGTATTATAACGATTTTATATAAATATATTCCCAATATTTAAAGGATTATTGAATAAAACGGCACAATTTCGTCCCCTTAGAATTGATTTATGAGTGAGACATAATTTAATAATAAAAAATATACTTACGCTATCGATGACGTCGGTCTACCTTTTCGTATTCAAATTCGGTGACGTACGGTGCCACAGACCAATATGTTACACTGCTCTTTAAACGTCCACTACTCAACTGGAGTTCGGAGACTGAGAAGGTTATATCAACCTAGGAAGGTATCAGTGGGGGCAGCGCGCGCACTCTTATACAGCGGTGATAAGCCACACTTTTCTATCTTGTCGGAATGGGAGACCGTACATCACCGGTGGAGGGTTAAAATCCGATTACACAATGGGTGCTGTAATTATGTCCAGCTATTATATTTTCCTACTCTCTACACCTCAGTATCATTATCAGTAACAGAAGGAGTAGCCCCTAGCGGGTCTTGCTCTTAGGCCGCCAATTAGGCCCGTTGTGCCCCCAGTCCACATTAGAGAACCTTCAGGATGCCGGTCTTCCTTAAGAAAGCCCGCATCCCCTTCAGAAAAACACGATGCACTGAATCTGGCTCGATCGGCGTCGCGCCAAAGATTCTGAGTCTTGCCCACGTGAACGCGGGGTATTCCGTAAGCATATGGTATGGGGTCTACCATCGTCCCCCATGCACCATCTACACTCCCCCTCTCCTGGAATTCAGTAGAGACAGGTGCTGTCTAAGCCTACAGTGTCCTGTGTAGAATCCTACCAGGGCCTTGCACTATTTCCTAGGTAGACACAACAACCCCCTAGGGACACTCTCCGCGAGCCCATGTATCTTGACCCTCGTCTTTCTCATCCACCGAGCCGTCCGCCATACCGCTTCTGCCCGACCATCCGTCCAGGCTTCCGTAGCTCTTTCGCAAATACTCTGGGCGATCCGCACACAGGGATCAGGCCTTAAGTATCTTCGTGCGGAGCCGTCACTGGCTAAGGCGTCAGCGACCTCGTTTCCCGGTACACCTGGGTGTCCCGAAACCCAGACCAGCGTAGTCAGCCAGCCCCTACACTCCATTACCAACAAGGAGCCCGTGCGGTACCGACTTTAGCGCCATGAGTGCGGCGTTGCTGTCGGGGTAGAAGAAAATCCTCCCGCCACCGCCATTGAGTTTTAGCGACTCCCAGATCCCCACCCTGATCGCAAAAATTTCTGGTTGGAAAATCGTACTATGCTCGCCTAGTCAGGGCCTCACAGTACGCACCTGCTCCGGACAGTGTTCCCAATCTGGACCCCCAGACCAGCCCATCCCAGGATCCCCTCCTTCCCTCCATCGAATCCTTCTCCTCTCTACACCTTGTAATGTAACTGTAACGTTGAATATTCCATACTGTTCCATATTACACACGGTTTGAAAAGTAAGTTGAAACTAGGTTTAAGTTAAAAAGTTATTCATGCTTATTGGAATAAAAATAATGCTATGGAATTGTTAAAATTACCATAACACGCCAAAACCTATACATTTTTAATCATTTCTTAATTCTTCCTTTTGAAATATTCAGTTTTTAATTTTCAACTAGGGAAATTCATGTGAGTTTTAATCTAAACGAAAAAGATTGCAAAAAATTACTCTTGGGTTTTGCTAAGGTCTCACTCTAGGTTAAAATAAAAGTAGTAGGAGCTCAAAATTTTCGGTTAAAACATTTCGAGCTCTATAAAGTAAATTTATTTGATAAAAACATTTATAACAACTCATTTTGATATCCCAGAGATGCTGTTGATAGCTTCAACAGCATCTTTGGGATATCAAAATCATATGCAACCAGAAGGGTTGCATATGAAACTACTACTAAATTTATTAGTTGGTTTTATTGGTAACTTTAAAACATGTGTTTCAGATCATTTATTATACCATTCATTCAATATAACACTTCTTAAACATCTTTGATTTGATCAAATCAGGGTGTTTTCTCCAGCAATTTAAAACATCTAGTCAATGCAGATATTAACGAATTATTATTCATTATGCAACAATAATTACTATTTTTTAAGTGCCCCAAAACTTACTGAATATGAAAGACAAATTTCCTGAATTAGCCCGACGATAGTCCCCACTGCACCGGTCCGATGGCAATAATGCAGACTTAGAAACTGATGAACCGGGAGAGCAGAAAAATAAAAAAGATGAAATAGACGCAATTGGTCAGAATCTGGAAGAGGGCGGAAATGATGAGATGTATAACAGAGCAGGATAATAATGAGGCGATTAGAAAATATAGAAACTGATAAATCAGTAGAACAGAAAAATAAAGAAGATAAAATGGAGGCAATTGGTAGGAATGTGGGACAGGAGTATATGTTGAAAGATTTAACAGAACTAGGTACTAATGAAGCGCATACGAAACTTAGAAACAGATGAACAGGAAGAACAGAAAAATAAAGAAGATGAAATAAAGGCAATTGGTCTAGATGTGAAACAGGATGGAAATGACGAGAGATCTAACAGAACCAGGTAATAATGAAGCGCCTAGGAAATATAGAAACTTATAACACAGGATGGAGAGATCTAATACAACAAGATAATAATGAGGCGCACAGGAATAAATAATTGAAAATAAATAATGGCACAAAATTATTCAAAGTTTATACTAATACTGGAGTTTCAACCTGGATCGAAAATATTATAAGTCATTTACCGGGTGTCAAGCAAAATGCTCAGAATCTAAAACCCTATTAGAATATTGGTAGTTAATTTATTCATTAGCAGGTGATTTCAGATATTGCAAAATATACTACGATAAAAATCAGATAGTAAGCTATAAATTATAAATACAAATACTATTATAAGAAGACAAGTGAAGTGAAAATAATCTAGAAAGTTCTTGGGGAAGTGATGGCACGGGAATGGATATATTTTTAGCCAAAAGAGCAGAAAGATGAGTAGTGTTCAAGCTTGTCCCTTATAAGAAGAGTATTTGACATGTTTGACATTAATTATCGATTTGCTTATTCTTCCAGTGAGTATGTAACCCTAGACGAGAATTCGTTCCGAGGCCGATGTGAATTCCATCAATAAACCAGCAAAGTATGGCATTAAGATATAAGCTCTATACATGGAAACAGCCCGATGGCCCGTATCTTTTCAGTAATTCACCAAAAGCTCTTCAAATGATTGCATACATATCAGAGACCAATCGAAACTGCTACCTTAATTTTCCATAATCTATTTTCACGTGTATCTTATTGTAGTATAACCTACCCGGATCAGTTCAACATAGTTGAATGAGATAAGTAAAGTTGTGCTTTGTCTGTATTTTGCCAATGCCCGTGAAAATAGATTAAAAAGATAACCAATCCCTACGTTGTGTTTTTGTTATATCTTGAATAATGTTACTTACACATAATGCGTCCGACGGTAACAAAATTAGGAAAATTTGAGAAAAAGGTTCGTCATGTAAATTAAACCAAATATTCTTAATACACCTAATTTATTAGAGAAAACGTGCCAAATTATTAGAGAGAAAAGTGCCGGAATCAACCTGGAATTCACGAGGGGAAAGAGTACGGCAGAGAAACCCTCGATCTAAATTCCTAAACCGAATAATGCTGTATAATTTTAATTAATAAAATAATTAATTAAATTTCTGTCTCCCGCGCTACAATTTCAGTAGTTCCACACTCATAATAGCACATTTAAAACTAAAGAGATAGCTCTCCTGTCGAGAATTGGACCCGTTTTCCGCGTGCGTCAGGCGGATGTGATAACCACTACATTACCGAAGAGGGGTGTTAGTTAGCCAGACGCCGCTGGGGGTACTGAGGTCTTGGAATACGGAGGCTACTCAGCTAATGTTGAAATTAGAGCCAATATCTCTAGAGTGATAATTTCATTTATAACTAGGATATTCACCCGTCAAGGTAGCAAAATGTTAATGTAATTTCACAAAAGGTCTTACTTGCAATCACAGTCATACCCAAATTAAAATTCCAACACGAAAATATAGCAAGCAATGCTTTTTTATTTTCATTTAAAGCAGTGATATTCACAGCATAAAACGATTTCATTAAACAGATACATGTTATGCCATCAAATATGAATTATCAATGAGAATAATAGAAATACTTGTGCAAATTATGTTAATAACAATATTATAAATTTCATTTTACTGACCTGTAATGACATGTTAAAACACAGAAGCAAACAATTCAACAAAATATACTGTACACTGCGCTGGCTTTTGACTATCTATCCCCGTTTTCGAGCGATACGCTTTAGGATCTCTTCCAAAACCCGACTTCGATTTACGACTTGTTTTTCTCTTTTTCTTCCTTTACATATATGGGGTGTCCCAAAACCGAATGTGTAAATTCTAATGAAATAATATTTTAAATAAGCGTCAATATCATTTAAAACTGCCCAAATAAAAACAAGCTGCAACTCCTGGTCGTTGCAGCTTTTTCTCGAAAGATTGGTAGAAAAACACAGATGTATCATTTTAATTTGCTTAGAACATGTTGTAATGCAGTGCGAAGCTTATGCCAGTGCACAGTCTGCTTGTGAATAAAGGTATTATTTTGTGATCCCTAATAATGTTTAATTTGCTTCTTAGGTTTGCTTAATCAATTTTGTGTCTAAGTTGTTTTTTTGCACATTTAGTGTATTTGTAATGAATCAGGTTTACTTCAGCTCAAAAATGAGCGAGTCTGCTAGTACTCGAGACACTGATGTGTAAACATATCCTGTACCGACATGCACAAATATTTGGGCAGCTCTGGAAAAATCACTGCGCATGATTATGATGTCACAGCGGTTCACACATTTGCGTCCCCATTCGTCGAGATTTACCCTCATAGCGTCGCGTAAGATGTTTACACATCAAAAATAGACAATATTTTCCTAGAAATTAGCGTACTAAGATTTGCATTTGTTATTAACACAGTGTCATCTTATTTCTGAAATCTACAGGGTTTTATTTAACTAAAGTTTGTGTAAAGCGCTTTGTTAGCATTGATCCTACAAACTATGAATAATACAAACAAGCCTAACAAGACCGATTTGGCGAAAAATATATATTCTCTCTTTTAATAAATACCGTACAAGCCATGGACGATATAGACTTAATTCGCATGATCCTAAATACCAACAAATTAAATTAGGCGCTAAATAAACTCAGATAGACATGGGGTCCATTGAACCCCGCCTGACAGATCTCGTAACTTTTGGTCACCTAACAAATACTGGTTAATGTCAGACTAAATAATGAAAAAAACCTTGGCAATCATCAAGCATCACACGTTATACCCTTCCAGACTGGTAAATTTGTCCCAATATTTATTTTGGAATTTATTACGCTAACCTCAACCCCCTGACATGTTTTTCTCATCTGGAACATTTAAAAAGGACTGAACCTCAAACGAGTTTAATTAATTAATTATTTCCCGTGCGGAAAATGCTTATACAAACAGAACATTTTGTTCTAAATGGATGATTTTTACTTAATTTGGGTAATTGTTTCTTTGCTTAATATGTTTGTTTTTTTTTTACAGAGGATCACGGGCCCATCAAATTTACTGGAAATACCCATTTGCAATACAAGTTAAAAGGATTCAGAAGGTAAATAAATTAAGTTCTTGCACATAAAATGCTGTAAATAACATGAGGCATTTAAATACTGATTAACAAGAACATAAGAAAGATTATTTATCTGATTAGTGAAATCAATTTTACTTCGATATGGGTAATAAACATAAATAAATCATAAATCCAATTAGCCTAATATGCCTGTTGACTAACATAATTTTATTTCTAACACAGCCATAACCATACTGACATCGCGAATCAAGTAGTAATCCAATTCAAAAGAAAGAGAAAAGAAACCGACGTTTTCGCTTACAATGGAGAGGAGGAACTGTAAGTTTCACTTAACCAACTAACTTTACTAATAATTATTAGAACTATGGGTTTGAGTAGATAATTCACTGGAACTAATTCGGGTGATGGAGCGAAATGATTTAGTCTCAAATTCAATTCATTAAGTACTAATTAGCAGGGATAGTTTTAATTGGCGTGTATACAAGGCCTCACCAAAAAATAATGCAAAATTCGTTCGGATAGCGGAGGAAATTAGATGTATGCTGTGTTTTGCTGATGGATATTGCAAGTTCATAACAAAATCGGTTAAGGTTTTGGCAAAATATTTAGAAAATAGCGTCGTGAATTAATGCTTTTATAAAACTCTTTGTCTGGCTTTGGCCTGGAGCATTTCTTCAGTAAATTGTTTTCAATCATTATTACCATTTATTAATAAATTCGCACAAACCAAGTATTACAAAAGCGTCTGTAGACCCGATGTAATTTTCGTTTCCGACTCTAGCGCCATCTAGTGTAGATAGCGTTGACTCGAGCGATTGCATTCGCGCCATGTCTTCACGACGCAATCGATTTTCAGCATGAGCCGTGGTGGTCGAGAGGTCTAGATGGTTAGGTCTCAACTCGGCGGCGGCAACTAACGGCGACGGCGCCGGCGGCTCGGGTTCAAACCCCGTGACTTTTTTTTACTTTTTTAAGGTTAAGTTTCTAAACAGTTTTTTCTTGATTTTGGGTATGTCTTGGGTTAGTTTAGGTTAGCACCTGGTTAGTTTTCTTTTCTTGAGCCCCCGTAGCGAGCGCAGCGAGCGGAGGGCCATGCGAAAAGTGATATTACTTATTGTAACACGTGCCCGTACTTTGGATGCACTTTTTACAATAGATTTTGCTTTATTTAACCAAAAACCAGGATATAAACTGCTCTTCAAAAGTTAAGGATCGCTTGAATTTCAGGTAAAGTTTAAATGAAGATTTCTCACATACAAATTAAATAAATTTTAAATGTATACTTGTGACTTAAAGGCGGTACTTTCAGCTTTAAGTTGTAATGTCAGATCAGGCCAATGATGACATTACGGATTAGATACAGGGTGACAAGTGAAGGCGAGCCGATGGAACGAATTTTTGATATTATGTAGCTTTTTTAGAAATAACTGCAGATTTTTTATGATGGTAGTTTTAGAATGCCTGTGTCAATATCTCGAAACGGTTTTTGATTTTTTTCAAATTATTATTTTTTACAAACTTATGTAGATTTTTTGGAAATTTGTATTTTCTAATGCAATACTCTAATTAGCCATATTATTGACTCAAATTGTGCAGAAATGCATGACTGCACTTTATTGAAGGTGTGGTGTAATTTAATTTAATTTAAGTATACAGGGTAACTCACGTGGTTGGTATAAAGTCATTGGCAATTCTTTCTTATGATACATCCTGTTTTCCTTAGAACTTTTTTTCAACATGACGGAATTTCTCTAAGTTTCACTATACCCAGGAGAAAGTTAAGTGCTGCTTGATCTAATATGGCAATTGGAATGATTACTGCTGGGCAGAATTAAACAGAAGTTGCTGCTTATTTTAATGTTTCGGAAAGTGTCATAATATATCGGTTAGTCAATAGGAACGGAAGTGTATCGGAAAGGCCTAGGACTGGACGGCCTAGGGTTACTATCAGGGCAGAAGATAGGTACATAACAATATCAGCACGAAGGGAAGCCCTTAGCACCTGTAGGATATTTAGACAGCAACTCCAAAATGCCACAAGGTTGTTTTGTTACAGGTTTTATTATCAACGGTGAAAAGGCGCCTCACTGAGATTGGCTCACTCTAGGGGTTTGTTGACTAGAATTCTATTGACTCTAACCGATAGACGGCGTCGACTGGATTGGGCAAGGGAGCGAGTTCATTGGGTAGAAGTGGAAATCTGTACTTTTCACTGACGAGTCTCGCTATGGAAAATTTTCAGATATGGGCTTTTCTTTAACGCCAAGAAACCGTCGATCAGTGCAGGAATTACATCCTTTCCGTGGAGGTTCAATAACCGTTTGGGCTGGAATTAGACACAGCTGATGGTTTTACCTGGGAACATGAATTCTCAGTTATACCTGGATGAGGTAACTACCGATGTGCTGCCTGTTTTTCAGCATGCAATTGGTAACTTTTTGCAATTTCTTAATGACAATGCTCGTCCTCATCGAGCCACTCGAGTATTGGCAGCGCTGGCCATCCATGATATTCAGCATCTTCAACTGCCTCCACGCTCGCCTGACCTCAACGTAACCAAGCAAGCATTGGATCAACTACAAAGAGCATTGGATAACCACCAACCATCCCCCGAAATCATGCAGTAGCTCAGAGCTGTTGCCACAGCTTTGGAATGGTTTAGATCAGCGTATTTTGAATAACTTGATTGAAAACATGCCAAGGCGGTGCAGGGCAGTGATAGAAGCCCGTGGGGGCTACACATTGTACTAGCGTGTCAGTTCGTGTTTTCATTGAAATAAAATTTGATTTTCATAATTATTGATTTTCATTTTTTGCATCATAGCCGAAAAATGTTAGTTTGGGTTGGGTCATATTCAAAAATTCGTACTTTCGGTTTACTGGGAAGTTAATGTCAGAATACAGCTTATTAAAAACTAAGACAGGAATGTGAAAGGCATTTCACTCTAAGTCAAACCGTTTAGATTCTAGAGGGGTTTAGAGTGACTAAAATGTCACTTTTTAAACGTCGATATTTCGAAAAAAATTGAATTTAGGTATAGGGTATGCTTAATGAGATATGTCTAGAATTTTAAGGAGAATTTATAATTCCAAAAAAAAAAACAGAATGTACCATAAGAAAAAAATGCCAATGACCAACCACGTGAGATAACCTGTATACTTAAATTAAATTACACCACACCTTCAATAAAGTGCAGTCATGCATTCCTGCCCAATTTGAATCAATAATATGGCCAATTAGAGTATTGAAATTAGAAAATACAAATTTCCAAAAAATCTACATAAGTTTGTAAAAAATAATAATTTGAAAAAAATTCAAAAACCGTTCCGAGATATTGGCACAGGCATTCTAAAACTACCATCATAAAAAATCTGCAGTTATTTTCTAAAAAAGTTACAGAACATCATAAATTCGTTGCTTCGATTCTCCTTCACTTGTCACCCTGTATCTAATCCGTAATGCCATAATTGGCTTGACCTGATATGACAACTTAAAGCTGAAAGTACCGCCTTTAAGTCACTAGTATATATTTCAAATTTATTTAATTTTTATGTGAGAAATCCCCATTTAAACTTTACCTGAAATTCAGGCTATCCTTAACTTTTGAAGAGCAGTTTATTTAACAAAGGCCGTATTATAGTGGATATACAGCAGCTTGCATGTGTTTCCGCGATTACATTCACAAAGAATCCTCCTTCTTTGTGAATACATTCCACGCAAGGTCACCTATGTAGTATACCACCACATTGGTTTAGGTGGCGTGAAATGACTTTTGGTTCATGTTTCGACACCATACCCCTGTGATAAGGCTTCCAGGGTAGAAAAGAAGAAATATTGCATGATGGCGCCTCCCAAATCAAAATACTTCGGAGGTAAAATTGCCTTTCATTTGTACCTCCGGGTGGAGGCTGGCCTGGAGGACCATCAGGCCTGAACGTCTTCAAGACAGAAACTAGACAGAGATTGGACTTCTGCAACATAAGATGCATCAACACAAATATTAACTCGGTCCACCAATCATCTAGTAAGCCTCATATTTAGGATCTTTTTGCTTGTATAGACCAACTAACGAATACCAATAAAAACGGCTTTTTTCAAATCTTGGCAATGGTATTTCCTGCTAATCCATTATCCAACAGAGCGTCAAAAATACTTTGCTAGCCTCCTGAATCTATTCTTAATAACATCCTGACCTCTACACCGTAGCTGTCCAACTTTCGTTTGGCTCATCAGATCACAATCTTAACTCTGCAACCTGTGAAATTGCTATCAAAATACAGGAGACACAGGTACCCCGAAAGGTTTGGCATTACAAATATGCAAAGTGGCGTGATCTTCGCGAATTTTATCTTCTTTTTCCTTGAAAAGATATCTTTTTAGAAAGAACACCTCTGAATCCGCTGATGATAACTCAAGTTATCCTAACTGGTATGAAAGGTTTCATCCCCTCTTCTATGAAACGTATTTTAAACAGTAAACCATGGTTTGGGAAAAGCTGCTCAAGAGCGGTCAATGCTAAAAATGCCGCCTACGACAAATGGTGCCGGCATCAGACAGCCGAATATTGCAATATATCCATCACGACTAGACACCAGTGCAAGCGGACCATTGACAAGAGCAAGGAGGGATATAACGAGCAGATCAAGAACAAGCTTCTCAACAGTCATAACGGATCAAGATCTTTTGGTCAGTTGCCAAAGCTGTCAATCAGGGTTTCTCGAAGACGTCAAAGAAAAAAGGAACATTTTTTCCGAAATTTTTGCATCAAATTCTATCTCAGATCATCAAATAAAGACTTCCCCAACTATCCCAAGAGTGAATTACTCAATGCTAGGTCTGGTATTTCGCCAACGCGAAATACGGTCTAGGAATACTCAAAAGACTAGACACCAATAAGGCTACATGACCGGATGACGTTCCCGCAATAGTGCTTAATAAATGTGCGGCTTCACTATGTCGGCTTTTCTCCCCATCATACAGAACTGCATGCTTTCCTTCTAGCTGGAAATGCGCTTAGGGGCAACCAATCCCGAAGAAGAGAAAAAACGATTAAAAATAACTACCGTCCAATTGCCTTAGTTTCCATCATGTCCAAAGTCATGGAGAGACTGATCAACGAAAAATATCTCGAATCAGCACAAGTGATCGCTAGTATGGCTTCCGCAAGCAAAGATCAACGGGAGATCTCCTGATTTGCGTGACCTACCTGTGGACCAAAGCCATCGAGAGCTACGGCGAATCTCGTGCAGTGTCTTCCGACATATCTAAAGCATTTGATAGGGTATGGCATGACAGATTAATAAGCAAATTGGCAGCATACGGACTACCACCAGCACTGTTTCAATGCCATTCCAATTTCTTAAGGGATCAAAGCATCCGAGTTGGTATTGATGCACATCTTTCGGAGGAATTTAAAATCAATGACGAAGTTCCTTAAGGGTGTATATTATCTCCCATACTGTTCCTGCTCTGTATTAATGATCTTAGACAGGACCAACAATTTCGTTTACAACTTTGCAGAGATAACACTTTTATATCCTTATTCATGTCGCGGACTCCAGTCATCGCTGTTCGTTTCCAACAAGAACGAGAAAATCAGATTGCTGCCATCAATGAGGATATGAGCAACATCGTGGAGTGGGGTGAGGAAAATAATGTCCAATTTAACTCAGGAAAGACTCAAGCAGCTAACTTCTCAAAAAAAGCAAACAGCGCAGATCCTGATTTATCAATAATAGGACAAACCTGGACTCTGGCCTCATTTGTAAGCTTGCTGGGCATCAACGTAGAAAACAACATATCGTCGCGCAATCAAGTCACCAAAGGCTAGGAGCACTATAGAGCAAAAAAGTTGTATACACCTCATGAGCTCTTGCTTCTCTCTATGGCCCAGATAAGATCATCTCTGGAATACTGTTTCCATTATGTGTGGAGCTCGGCATCCAAACACTTGCTCAAGACATTGGACTCCATACAGAGGAGAGTAGTCCGTCTTGTGGATGTCCCAGAGTTGACTAAAGATCTTGATAGCATTGAACATCGAAGAAAAGTGACTGTTTCAATAATTGAAAAACGCCCATTACTTCCCAAACATTCATTTGTTTGCAGAAATAATTGGTCGTAATTTTAAAATTATATTATTTTCCTTTCTGAAGATATGCCTCTACATTTAGCCCTACAAGAAGGTTTTAATATCCCTTTCTATAGCCTTAAGCAGTCAAAAGATTTAGTAATTTAAAATCTTCTTAAGAGAAATTTTTGTAATATAATACATTTTCACTCCTTGAGATTTTCAAATGCACTATTTTTGAAGATATGGATTCTGGTTTATTTTTTGTAATTTATAATTACACGAACTATCTTTCTACAAAAAAAGTCCTGTCACACCATTTCTTTTAAATCTACCCTTGATGAGTGCACCATATGCACAGTTTTTTTTTAATTATTATAGTCCAAACCTTCAATTGCTTTATTAGACCTAATTCCACCGGTTACCAAAAATGATAATTTTTCTTCAGGTTCCCATTTTTATATAAATTTTTTAAAATTTTTCTGTGCCTTCCATTGCCTTGTTTATTATATTTGATAAAACGAATTTAATCATATCTTCCTCACTTTCATATTCGCTTTCATGAATAGTCCGGTCTTCATTTTCAATGGAATTAATTTCAATATTTTGGTTTTCGCCCTCCGTAGAGTTATCAGTTGTGTCAAACTTATTTTTGTCCTGAATATGTTCCGACTTACTTATTTCACTAAGATCAGGATTATTATTCATAATAGGCGAATCATTTGGATCATCATCTTTTTTATGTCGTTTTGAAACTTGGCTTCTAAAAGTAGATTTTTTCGCAGAAATTCCGCATTTAAAGGTAATGAGACCAGAGTTTGTAAGGCCCTTAAAGCATAAACATCTACCTACTACTTTTAAGAAAATTTCCTAGTTTAGTAAATACATACTTACTCTAAATTTTAACATCCACAAACATTATAAACAACCATCAATCAATAGATCTAATTTTAACATTTGGAATACGCACTGAACAAGACTAAGAAGTTTTAAGGTTATGCATGTATAAGTAAAACAACACCTATAATTATAAATTAAATTGTCCTTAGTGCAGGCTTTGCTGTAGCAAACACACCAAAATCATGCAAATGCTAATATAAAATATATCTTTAAAATTTGATTCAGTTAGAACCATTTATTTTAGTAAATGTTGAACAAGACGTTTTGATTATGCAAATTCATAATTTTATGACATAAAACAATAAATGTAACCGGGTAATATAAGCAGTTTGGACGTTCTAACTAAGGAGGGCAGTAGAACGCAAATGTGTGTTAATGTCATGTTGATATTTACACACTCAAAACACTGATTAACTTAACCCTGCAAAGCGCTTTCCAATAAAATATTTTTGCATGAAAATACGCAACCTTCAAAGTTAGCAATAAATTTAATTTACCCTGTACAAAAGTCCTTTGGATGTTGGCAAACACCATTCTTAATGGACCAAGCGAAAATACACTTACTAAGATTTCACAAGTAATCAAACGCACAAAAAGTGGCATAATATTAAAATCAACAAATTATACGTAATTATAAATTTCCAACATTTAATTTGGTTTTAAGTTATCAAATAGGGACGTGAACCTAACAGAGGCATTATTTAATCTTTAGGAGAAAAGCGGAATTCGGAAACGACTACAAATTCGAAATCCAGACATTTGTAGCTGATGGTTTATTGCTATGGAGAAGTAAAACAAAACGACTTGCACGGGAATATTTCTCAGTCGCAATTGAAAATGGATTTCCACAAGTCAGCTTCAATCTTGGGAGGGATAAGCGATTCTTCTCCATTAGGTAGGTAAATGGCCATTTGTGTCCAACAAATTCATTTTAAAACTTATTAAAAACTATAAATCATATATTATAAAAAAAATTTTTATGGGTCTGAGAGGTATAGTAGTGAAACATAGACATTACACTGCTCCATTTTTATATGTTGAATTTTGAATTATTGTAAAATAACAGATTATTTTTATAAGAGCTTTGAAGGTAATTTAATAGATTCGAATTTACAATGGTATAAAACTAATAAAGTGAACGAGAATATTTAGAATTAAATACAACACTAGTCTTCATTTGTTCACTGTAAAATATAAAAATATTTATTACGATTTATATATTTTTCATAAGGAAATTGTGTCATTATTTGTATATTCCTAACTCATCGGTATATTTTATGACCTATAATAATAGTTAGGAAACTTGCTGTAGTTATTTGTTACTGTGAATAACCGAAATTAATAAATGTCGACATTCTCCGGTGAAAGTGGACACATACCAAATGAATCGGTGAATGACCGAACTGTTCTTCATTTCATTAACTGTTCAGACCTTCACCGGTGTATGTCGACAAATATGGATTTATTTTGGTGGATTTCGGAAACGACAGGGTGGGAAAGTTGCCGCGCTCTGAATATTATTCTAATATTCGCCATTGACCAGTCTTATGCTTACGCACTGTGCGTATGATTTTACTAATGTATATTTGTTATTAGTAGAGAAAGAATGGGAGTTCTGCGCCCACCACCGTAGTAGAGGCTACGCGCGATATATAATCATGAGGTATTCTGCGACTCGGGATGTTTAAACATCATTTTAGACAACTTAGACAACCATCTAGTCAGGCCATCTATCTAAAAGGCAGCTTAAGTAGCCAAAGTCGTAAAAACCTAAACAAAAAACCTGCCGCGTCGCAGTGATGGGCACAGAACCCCTATTACTTATCTACTAATAAAATCTATATAGTAGCAAAATCGTACGCGCACTATCAAACTTAGCATAATACTGACATAAGACGAATATTAGATCTTTATACAAATTATCTATCTAAAAATATGTCTAAGCTATCTAAAAGCCTGTTTAAACTGTGTAAGCAGTCGACATCGCCGAAAAGCTCTCGAATATCAGTCTCGCGCAGTTTAGGCGGTGGGAACAGAAGCCCCAATTTAATCCCTACTTTCATTTGATATCTAAGAAAATCGATGTTGACCCCTTGAAGACGAAACGTCGGATTCCAAACTGGATATCACCATTGGATAGAGCGGACAATTTGGCAATGCAAAAGTGCAATTCAATTTGAAATCCGTTTTAAATAAGCCCAGGAAAAAATATAAAACGATTTTTCAAAATTTTGTTTTCTCCAGATATCTCCGGAAACACTCGGATTTTAAAAACTTTCTAAACGGCATATTGTTAGGCATCTAAATGTGCAATTTTGCCCTGATTTAACCGACACTGTCTGTCTCTCTTACGGTGTTCGAGATCCCCTGTACTTACCACAAATGCTATAGACGTCAATGATTAAAGTGAAAGTGTACTTCGAAATCTCCCATAAAATCAGCATAAACCGCTAATATTTGCTTGAAAAATGTCCATATTATCCGATTCTGGCCTATTTTCCGATTTTCAAGCCGTTTTAAATGAGATTTCATGCTAATAAATCTTCTTTTGCAGCACAAAAACCATACGTTCCAATTATGCTGAAAGTGAAATTTTACTTCGAAATCGGTCATAACATCGATAGAAACTGCACCTAATTATCAAAAAATGCTTAAATTTTCCGATCCTGACACATTTGTTCGGATTCGAACCATTTTCAAAAAAACTTTACGCAATTAAAACTATAAATCGGCATATTTTATGTCAAGATATTGGAAGACGTATTCACTCAAATTTCCCACAACGCATCTAATCAAATTTTAAAAAATTTGGAAAACTTGAGATTTTTTACGATTCTCTGTATGTTTTCCTTTAACATCGATTTTCTCGTATTTCCCGATATCGTACGGAAAATTGTTAAAGAACTTACGATTATGCGATTTTTTGAAAATAACTCTGCGCCTAAATCAGATTTTTTAAGCAATCATATCGATGCAATTTTTGGTATATTTACTCGTAACCCTCCTCTCTAATATCGAAGTTTAGTTGCTCCAGATTATTAGGTATTCTAGTAATAAAATATTATGTGGTGACGTGTCGCGTCGAAACTCAAAATGGTGAAAATTTTAAATTCAACTAGCGCACCCTGTATAAAAAGCCTCCTCATCTCTAAAGTGCCATCTTGCATGGTTCTTGGCATAGATTATTGCTATATTTTCCTATAAATCGTAGATCTTCCCTCAAAAGTCCATTTTTCTCTCCTAGAAATTCCCTATCGTACTGTGGTCTCAGTTTTTTTCAATCCTTTCTACTTTTTCGGCGCTAGAACAAGCCAAATTGACCCCTTTTTTAATATAGACACGCCCAAAAAATACTTGCCATTTTCGAATCCTTGTCAGTTTCAATAAGGTTAGGAAGACCGTCCATAAAATTTGATTTTTTCGACAATTATTATCGCGTATCAAAGCATATTTTTGAAAATCTCACATAAATAAAAATAAACCAGGTAAATTTACACACATGTGATTAAAACCTCTTTCATATGCAAATTAATGCAGGTACATCATTGATCAAACGTGACACGATAAGTGATAATAATTATAGTTTGATGTTACAAATAAACTGAAAGATTAATGAAATAAGCCTGAAAAACTATGACCAACAATACTACAAAGGAAAATTCAGCGAAATTCTACTCAAATTCAATTAACTACCTTTTACAGGAACATATAAAATTCGCTTTGAGAATCTCCCCGGTAATACTGTTCAATTTAACTGAAAATATGTAAAATCATATGTATGACCACTAAACGATGAAATAACTACGTTCTCTATATATTTGGATTAAACCATTATCAAATTACACGAATTTGACCAATAAGATATGCAATTATCCACCAAAAAACGGTATTCAAACCTAAAGGTCACCATAAAAAATTAAGATTGCTGCACTCGAAAGTGCAATATAAAAATGCTAAATTCTCGCTTTAGCCAAATGTAAGTCAGTGAATTGGAAACAATTATTACTAATGTATTTGAAACATAAAAAGATTATTGAAAAATATGCGGGATGAATAAAATATTTTGAGATCAGAAACTAATACCACTTACCGCGTCAACATTCAACATACGCTAAATGTAGCAATCTATTGTAGATTACAGACATTGAACAACACTCTACGTTCTTCAATTACCTACCAACTACACTAGATAAGCCCGTTTCCTAACAGATGGCATTCCCACAACAAGCGATCTGCACCCATACGAATCCATAAATTATTATAGATACAAATCTGCGTACCTGTTCTCCTTAAAGTTAATTGTACGAAATATATCCATTCATAGGTAGGTGTCACTGCCAATCTTATACCGAGCATTGAAAACCATTGATAAACAGGTAGAATTAATGGAGCGGAATAGACTGATATTTGATAACATATATTCCGTTACAGCGTAATAACGAAAAATCGGATTGTCAAAGACGAGTTACCGTCGGCTGCCCCTAAGGTTGACTAAAAACATGCTAAATCCCAAATATCCACTCGCAGCTCTTTTTGAGAAGGAAATCATTGACGAAAAAAATACCCAAATGAGCGTAACTTGACGGCTTAGTTTCATTTACTGCAAAGGAGAAAGTGTGTTGAATACATTTAAAGAATTTTTCTCTTCAAAATTTGACTACTAGTGTTGGGGGGGGGGGGGGGGGGATAATTAAAGTGATTTTAGTCTAACCCTAAAACTTTAGCACAGTAAATTTACGGCATAATCAACCATTTGCTGTCTGCTTTCATCAATTTAGGTATGAAATTTAATTAAATATTTTTCAGGGGTACAAAACGTATCGACGATGGACACTGGCACACAGTTCACGTTAGAAGGAAAAAACGTATAGGTATGATATCAGTTGACGGAGAGAGAACAGTTCGGGGCAGATCAAGTCCTGGATCCAAAAGTCTAAGAACCACTGCTAAATTATGGATAGGTAAGTTTAATTAGTGCATCCTAATTCTATATTTATTTTGCAATTTGAAGGAACCTTACATGACTCCGAATTTACATTGATGCGTCTATTTGAGTCGATTTTTCCGTATCCGGGACAAAATATCGAAAAACAAATTATCGAAGTACAAATGATCGAAGTACAAATGATCGAATGGACAAATGATCGAATGGACAGATGATCGAATAGACATTTTATCGGATGGACAAATGATCGAATGGTCAAATGATCGAATGGACAAATAGTCGAAAGGACAAAATATGTTCCAAAGGCAAATGATCGATTTTTATTTCGAAATCACAGTCTATTTTCAAAATAAACATAATTTTTAGATAAATATATTTTTTATTATCTAAACATATATTTTGAATTACGAAAATAATTAAAATATATTAATGTTTTACACACTTTTTAACAATACTATAAAAGTATATATATTTACATATAAATATTTCCTTATTTAAGAATCCTATAGGATTTTCTACTGAAAATTGTTTCATTACATTTTTAATTCTTAAATCAAGTGCTTCGTATTTTTTCTTTCTTGGAGTTGCTATAGTACTCCCATAAGCAGACAACTGGCTCTCAAATGCCATGTGCCACCCTTCGATATGGTTGTTTTTTTTTGATATGTCGTAATTAATTATTGAAGAATAGCAATTCCACATTCCAATATGAAATATTGGTTGTCTTTTGGGATTTCTTCTTAGTGGTTCCATGTTTGCTCGAAATAGTGCACTACCTCGTTTACTTCTTCAATTATGGTTTCGGCGACTGCATTAAAAACATTTCAACATACTCCGCTGGTATAAAAGCCAATGCTACCAACAGTTTCATTTGTTTGGCGAATTCTCTCTCTGTGTCATATTTTTTTTAAACTAGAACTTTGTATTTTTCTATACAAGGCTTGACTAAAATAAAAGAAACATCCCCGAATATTAGGCAATGAAAAAAACTGTTTTTATGGCGCTAACCATTGCCACCTCGAAGTCTATCAGGAATGAATTTGGAACAAATTCTGGTAATAAACTTTTTACACCTTCCAGTAATCTGATGTATGTCTCCTTGGTCTTGCTTGGAAGCAGTGCATAATCTAAGTGCATTGTGTATACTTGGAAAAATATTGTAGGAGTTCTTTTGAAAGTGCCATCCATATAAATATGTTTTGCTCTTTGCAAGATTCCAAAATTTTCTTTTGTCGTGAAAATAATTATTCTATCTTTCCCAGACCCTGAATCTAACAAAATGAAAGGTTCGCCCTTGTTCGTCATTTTGTATTTACCTGGGATATCTAAATCTTTCAAGTTGTTTGGTATTGTTGGTTCCATATTTTCCCTTGTTCTCTCCCGCCGTACTATTCGCTTGAGACTATTCACTGTTGGTAAAGTTGCTGCGGTATATTGGTCAACATCTGAGGATACTGCCAAAATGACATAATGCGCCGTAGCTCTGGTTGTTTTGGCAGACTCCGTAATTTTTTTTTACCTTTAAGACTTAGATTCCAGCTGCATTTCCACCATGGCTGTGGGTACTTTCCTTTATGATGGTTTCTTCTTCCGTGATTGCTCTGCCTCTACATTTTCCCTGCTTAAAGTACTCACATTTCCAGTACGTTTTTTGTTCTATCGACTTATCTTGTATATTCAAATATCCGTTTAGAATCATTTTGGTTTTGCCTTTTTGGCTAGTTAAATATTGTAACGCCATTTTAATTTTGGTATTATCATTTAAACTGAATTATTTCAAATTTGAAAGCAGATTGACACATTATAATTGGCAGTGACTGCAACGTTAAGGTTACCTTACTGTACTTACATTTTGGTATTAATTTGATATAACTCCATTATAGATCTTCGCGATGTTTTAATTATTATTAATTTTAATGCATTAAAGAATTAAAATTGAAAGGCTGAAAACTATATTTTATGCACATTTTTTATAATTTCATATAATATATTTACCCATTATTTTATTTCGGTTAACTTTGTTTAGCTTTGGTTTGATTGGCTTAATGTCCGGTTGTTTTACATTCCCAATCTCGGTGCGTTTGCGCACTGATCCATATTTGGATCCAAAATCAATTTTTTTTTATCCATTTGATCATTTTTCCGTTTGATCATTTGCCTTTCGATCATTTGTCCTTTCAATCTTTTGTCCATTCGATCATTTGTCATTGGTCTTTCGATTATTATTTGTCTTTCGATATTTTGTCCTAGATTCGATTTTTCTAAGTATATGTATTGATAAGCAGCTCTGGTAAAAAGCGCAGGGATATACCTGAATATGCAAATAAGCTACATGATATCTGAAATCCAATGAAATGTTTTACGTATGTGGATATATTTAAATGACTAATTTTAGCTGAGATGCAAAAACTATGAGATATCGACATTTTACAAAACACAATACTTTTACTCAAAACTTCAAATCTACCTGGGTATCTATCCCCAAAATATTGGAGTTAACTCATCCGAAATTACCGAGTAAGATGACCCACTTAACCCCGAGAACTATCTCTATGAAAACGTCTCCAAGACAGAAATAGACTGCGATTGGACTTCTGCAACATAAGACGCATACACATAAATATTTACTCGGTCCACCAGCAGCTAACGTCAAATAAGCCTTATATTTTAGCTGTATCAGAAACAAAAGTGAAATTAAGCATTACACATGTTCACTTGAATATTCCCGGATATGACCTTTACTCTCGATTTCGACATAACTCTGGATTAGCTGTTTTGATACGAGACGATTTATGTTGTCAACGAGAAGAAACAACGAACAGAAGGACTTCGATGTCATGTGTTTCAAAATAAGCACAGATCGAGCAACCAAATTCATTTGTTGCTTGTAGGTATAGACCACATAGGGATCACCAATATAAACGGCCTTACTCATATATTGGTAATCAAAATGGTTTTTTTCAGAGCAAATATCCAACGGCAGAAATTGTCATAGTAGAAGACTTGAACGTACATAACATCGATTGGTTGAAACACTTCAACAAAAACGACGATGCAAGACGAGATTTTTGTTATAAGTCACGGACTGACTCAGCTGGTTGACGAACCTATCAGGATCCCTGTTCGTCAAAAATTCGGTGCTAGCCTCCTATATCTATTCTTAACAACTAATCCTGACCTCTACACCGTAACTGTATAACCGCCGTTGAGTTCATCAAACCACAATCTTATCTCCGCAACCTATGAAGTTGCTACCAGAGCACAGGAGCCACGGGTGACCCGAAAGTTTTCGCACTGCAAATCTGCAAAGTGGCGTGATCTTCGTGAGTTTTAACCTTCTTTTCCTTAGACATATTATGTTTGCTTTAGGAATCAAAACACCTCTGAATCTGCTGATGAGATCACTCAAGTTCTCCTAGCTGGTATTAAAGATTCATCCCCTCTTCTCTGAAACGTATCTCAAAGAGTAAACCATGGTTTGGTTTGGGAAAAACTGCTCAAAAGCGGTCAATACTAAAAATACCGCCTACCGCGTAGTAGATTAAGAAGGGATGAGGAGGGAGCAGATAAAGAACAAGCTTGTAAACTGTCCTAACGTATCAAGATCTTTTTGGTCAGTTGCCAAAGCTGTAAATCAGGGTTTCTCAAAGGCGTCATTCCTACCACTGACTACAAATGGTAGCTTAATAGCGGAAGCGGCCAAAGAAAAAGCGAACATTCGTGCCAAAAAGTTTGGACCAAATTCTACCTTGGATTCTCAAGGAAATACTCCCCCAACTATCCCGAGAATAAATGAAAGGTCTGGTATTTCGCCAATACGAAGTCAAACGAATACTCAAAGGCCTAGACACTAACAAGGCCACAGTAGTGCAGTAATAGTGCTTAAGAAATGTGCTGCTGACCTAACAGCTCCATTATCCAAGCTTTTCTCCCTATCATACATAACTGCATGTTTTCCTTCTAGCTGAAAATGCGCTCAGGTTCAACCAATCCCGAAGAAAGCAAAAACAAACGATTCCAAATAACTACCCTCCAATTGTCTTAGTTCTCATCAAGTCCAAAGTCATTTAGAAACTGACTAACGAACAGCTCTTAAAATATGTCGAATCATAAGCGATTGTCAGTATGGCTTCTGCAAGCACAGATCAACGGGAGATCTCCTGGCTTACGTGACCTACCTATGGACCAAAGCCATCGAGAGCTACGGCCAATCTCGTGCAGTGGCTCTCGACATTTATACAAAGCATTTGATAGGGTGTGGCATGACGGATTGTAAGGCAAATTGGCAGCATACGGACTAACACCAGCGCTGCTTCTATGGCTTTTCAATTGCTTAAGGGATCGAAACATCCGAGTTGGTATTGTTAGACATCTCTCGGATGAATTTAAAATCAATGTCAGAGTTCCTCAAGGGTGTTTATTATTTTCAACACTGTTCTTGCTCTATATCAATGATCTCTTAGACAGGACAAACAATTATATTTATAGCTTTGCAGACGACAGCACTCTTATATCCTCAGTCATGTCGCGGACTCCAGTGACCACTACTCGTTCCCAACGCGAGCGGAAAATCATATTGCTGCCATTAATGAGGATGATATGAATGCCATCATGGAATGGGGTGAGGAAAACTATGTCCTTTTTAACGCAGGAAAGACTCAAGCGGCTGTTTTCTCAAATAAAAGCTAACACCGCAAGTCCTGACTTATCAATAACAGGACAAACACTGACTCTGACCTCATTTATAAGCTTGCTGGGCATCAACGTAGAAATCACCATGTCTTGGCATAATCACGTCATCAAAATCGCCAAGGCAGCAGCACAAAAGCTAGGAGTAGTCTATAGAGTAAAAAAGTTATATACACCTCATTACTGCCAGATAAGACCATCTCTGGAATACTATTCCCATGTGTGAAGCTCAGCACCCAAACATTTGCTCAAGATATTGGACTCCATACAGAGGAGAGCAGTCCGTCTAAAATCTTCGATAGCCTTGAACAAGCTGTTCGAACGAGCTAGCACCTATGATCCCGCCCAGAGCTGTGCCAAACAGAAAGACCCGTCAAACACAAGCTGCTCATCAACATACGATTCAGTTGCGAGCACCCAGGAAGTCGGTGTGATGGGACTCCTTTACCTAGAGGACTGCCTCGCTCTAGAATGGACTTTCGGTTATGAGCTTTCCCGAAAACTACAACCTACACCGCTTCAAGACCAACGCCCACCGTCTTCTCCACACACGCACCGCTCGTTGAGTGGTATAGGATTTTCCCTTTGTGTGTGTGCTGAACATAAAAAACTGTGATTAAAATTTGAAGGCACACGAAAAATGGCAAACTATAAAATTCAACTTATCTAACCGTAAACAAGCATCACAAATTATACAATAATAAAGGCCAGAAAGAAAAATATAGAGTGCAGCGTTATATCTAGACAAGAGGTTTGTCGATATTGCATTTACCTTTTTTTTAAAAAAAAGCTTTTTCCAGTTTACCTAATGTAAATAATTTCTTTATCTTTTTCGTATTTTAAATATTTCTTATTATTATGATTATTATTATTTTCATGCAACCCTGCATTATACGCATTATTTTGCTATAGAATAGGTTACGCTCATCGGTACTGTATTTTATAAAATTGCTATTAAAGCGATGGAATTTGTCTGTTTTCCCTTAATTTTTAATTAACTTTTTCTGGGTCTTCTTGCATACTTAAAGACTTGACGCAATGGCAAAAACTGCCCTGAAATTTGAAAAAATCGACCAGTCATGAAAATCTAACAGTGTGCGATGAAATTTGTGGCTTGCCACGTTCGTTAATGGAAATTCCTTTTTTTTTGCTTAATAATTTCCACTTTGTCTTGTACTGAATTCCGTAATTTAGACAAATTATAGGTATTCTTATTGCATAATTACCTTGATAGGTCAAAGCGACAGAATCTAGGACAACCATGAATTCGTTGGTGTTATTAATAAGCATTCATGGTATTTAGATAATAGTAATTGTTTAGAAGTTAAGTATAATATAGACAAACCCTGAAAGTGATTATTTATAGATGCACATTTATGTGTGAACGGAGAAACTTTTCCCATTAGATTCCTATTAGTGTATTATCCAGTACTTATGTCTTACTAATAAAACCTTAAAACTACGCAAGTTGTCTCCTTCAGTATGCAACGATACTGAAGAATATCACAGTCTTTTACGCAACATTAAGCTTGTAATTTAATTTACGCTCATTTGCCTATCTTTCATTTCGATTTTATTTAGGCACTGTTGTAGGCCATTGGATAATTTTCACATATTTCTCTATTTATTTGTCAATCAAAAATGAATTCAAAAGATAAGAACATATGTTGTATAAACACATGATGGCTGGGATTTTTTTTATCTTGCAAATTTTGAAGAAATAAAGTATTAGTAATTTTCTGGATAGGCTGTCTAATCCAACCATAATATGATTGAAAATTCTCTCTAAAGAAAATGTGAAGCGAAGTTTAAAGGGTTAAATAGCTATACATTCTTTTGATGAGATTTTCATCTTTTGGAGCATTGCAAATGTTCCTACAATTAGTACATCGCACAATTGTGTGTTGCCAGACGTAAGTCGACAGCTACTTTGAATATATAGAGAATTTATACCGTCGCATCTCCAAAACAAAAACGTTACTCGAAAACTGGTTACGAAGTTCATTACTGGAAGCTCTTTTTATTTGCCTAATAATTTACACTTTATCTTTTACGCAACATTAAACTTGTAATTTCTTTTAAGCTCATTCCCTATCTTCCATTTCGGTTTTATTTATGCACTGTTGTTGTCGACCGACTAATTTTGAAATATTTTTCTTTATATCCGTTCGAAACAAAACCTCGAGGCAAGAGAAACATTTAGAAGATAAGAACGGGCATTATAAAGAGTCATGGTGCTTGTGATTTTTTTTATCATACAAGGGAATAAAAGTTTTTAGGAGCGAATTTTATTGGTCACCAGGTTACTTATTTAACCATTTCAATTTGAAGAAATTATATATTAGCCCTGCTATGGTAAATGATTTTCAGCTGTTTTTTTGTTGAGTTTTTACATATTATACATATTAATGCTCTGAAAAAGCCATCATGGCGCAAATAACTTCAATAACTAATTTTGAATTGCAGTCAACCGAACTTGGAAAAAGCGCAGCATTTTAAGTGCAATAAAAAAAATGAAAATTATTAGAAGTTTTAAAAAAATGTCAAAAGGAATCTAGTCATTGCAAATCTACTCACCAGATTCTTGAAGACGATGTAGTATATCTTTCATCAGTGCATATCTATTTGTAATTGTTCATTGAAAATGAATACTTTTGAAACATAGGTAAAGTCTGTACGAAGTCATTGTGAACAGCAATAAATCAAAACTCGATTGATAGCAGGCATTTTCTTTGAATAAATCGGCATAGGCGTGCGACGCGACAGTAGAAATGCAAAAATATTGAATTAATTATATTTTTCATAATTATGCACAGGTATAATACATAATATTTTAAACAACGTTTGCTTGATTGCTAGCATAATTGTGTTTTAAACGTACTTTTTTATGTCAGCATTACATAAAAAGTTAATAAGAGAATGTAGAATTACATGATTTTGCTTCACTCACCTGAGAAATTCATGAAAAGTCACTATCTGAATCCGCAGAGCTGGAATCTGAATTTAGCGTTATTATTATGGCTTCAGTGGCCGATAAAATACAATATTCGCCCTCCTTTTATATAACATGACGGACACAGTTCATCGAAATGCCACTTGCGTTTATATCATCAATTACTGTCCTTATATTTCCTAGTACGAAATCACTGTTAGTTGGCGATTGATTATATTTTCTAAATTTTTTCTTGATGGCAGTCCACATCATCTTAATCGGATTAAATACGCGGTATTAGGGGAAGAAGGTATATTTTTTTGAAAAGTTGAGAATATCATCCTTTTTATTACTACTATTGGGAACTTTGTTATGAAGGCAGGAATGATACGATGCATTGCACATACGAATAACGGAATTTGGTGGAATATTCGGCAGCAATTGTTCGGTAAACCAATTTTGAAAGAGACTGGCGGTCATGTTTTCATGATAATCAGCCGAAGAGTGCTTTATATTTTTGGCAGACAATAATAAAGCATTGTGTAGAAAGCCCTTATCACTTCCTGCATGCAGTATAATCACTCCTTTGCCTCGAGAACAAGGCCCGTTTAATTTGCAATTAC
>MU188795.1:58592-83687 GCA_016904865.1 Pissodes strobi
CTTGTCTACTCCATCTCTCCAGCTTCTGCGTGGTCTTCCTCGTTTTCGGTTTCCTTGGGGGTTCCAGTTTAGTGCTTTCTTTGGGATTCTGTGTTCTGGCATTCTTTGGACGTACCCATACCATATTAACTGTTTAGTTATAATGTCATCAATAATGTCGTCTTGTATTCCCATTTCTTGTCTAATCGTTCCATTTGGGATTCTATCTCTGCTGGATTTTCCTGCCGCTCTTCTCCAGAACTCCATTTCTGTGGCTTTTAGTTTTGTTTTTGTTTTTTCTTTTATCGGCCATACCTCCGAGCTTAATGTTATAATGCTTTTTACGATGGAGTTGTAAATCCTTTTTTTATTTTCTTTTGTAATAGTTTTGTCCCATAGAATACTGTTTAGCCTGGAAGTAGCTCTTCTTCCCTGCACGTTTCTGTTCGACGTCTAGTGTCCCTTCCTTAGATATTTTTATTCCTAGGTATTTGTATATATTGCAGTGTTTGATGATATGTCCCGTTGCTATAATGTTAACATTGCAATGTTGACATCCAGATCCCATTTTCCATACTCCTCGATGAGCTTTCGGCTCATATATTCCATGTCATCAATATCTTGTGCAATAACCACTTGGTCATCCGCGAAAGAGAGGGTATATACTGTCGTGTCGTCATCTACTGGAATTCCCATGCTATTGCATTTCCGTTTCCATTTCCTTAGCGCTTGTTCCAAGTATATTTTGAATAGTGTCGGAGATATACAGCAACCCTGTTTAAGACCCTTGGTTATTGTGAATCCAGCTGTTAATCCTTCGTTGGTTTTGACTCTGGATGTGGAGCCCGCGTATAAAGATTTCACAGCTTTTATTATTTCCGTTTTAATGTTGATATGTTGAAGAGCCTTCCAAAGTTTTACTAAAGGTATAATACTATCGTAGGCCTTTTTCAGATCCACGTACAGGAGATGTACTTCTTGATTTCGTGCTGCTTTCTTTTCTAAAATTTGGGTTAGCGTAAACAGGTGGTCGACTGTGGATTTTCCTGTTCTGAAGCCTGCTTGTTCTACTGCCTCCATATCGGCATATTCTTTTTCTATCCTGTTCTTTAAGATTTTCCCATAAACTCTGCTTATAGCGCTTGTAACGGCTATTACCCGATAGTTGTTGCAGTTAGTCTTGTCGCTTTTTTTGTATATTATCGATAGATGTGATGTCTTCCATTCTATGGGTACTTCGTGCCTGTTAAGGCACCTTTGGAACAGATTTCTTAATAGCCCGTATAGTTTACCTGTGCCGTATTTTAAAAGTTCGTTAGTAATATTACCTGGTCCAGGGGCTCTTCCGTTTTTTAAGTTTGTACAGACATCTCTAACCTCTGCCACAGTTATTCTAATTGGGGATCCTTGTATAAATATGCCCTGGTTTTCGTTTTGGATGTCTTTAAATTGAGGTCTGTCTTATGTCAACATATCCTCAAAGTATCTGTTTCATTTTTGAGGTGGTATAGGTGACATTATGTCCTTCGTTCGTCCTCCTCTCATATTTTTGAGGAGCCTCCAACTTTCTGTACAGGGTGATTCACTAAAAATGGACCCCCCCCTTTAACTTCCTCAATTGACGTTTTAGCAAAAACGTTCAATACAAAAAATAAAGCGGATGAAGTGAAGTTTTTATGGCATAGCACTGATTTATACAGGGTGTCCCATAAATGCGGGATTAAACAAAGTTATATTTTTTTAAATGGAATACCCTATATATTATTGCATATTTGGATTTTGCGGAGAATTCTAGACATATTTCATAAATAATGTCCTATACCTATCTGTTACTGTTTTTGAAATATTGACAGTTGAAAATCGACCATTTACCAAGTTTGACAGCCTGTAAAATCTAAACGAGTAAAGATAGAGCAAAATGGTTTGCACTTTCCTATCGTGGTTTTTCATAAGCTATCGTTTGACACTATTTTTTTATTTAACCAAAGGTTAAGAAATTCCGGTTAAATTTAACCTCTGGTTAAATCTAAAATTAGTGTCATTAATAAAAACCAAGTTAGGAAGGTGCAAACCATTTTGCTCTATCTTTAGCCGTTTAGATTTTACAGGCTATCAAACTTGGTAAATGGTCGATTTTCAACTGTCAATATTTCAAAAATAGTAACAGATAGGTATAGGACATTATTTATGAAATATGTCTAGAATTCTCTGCAAAATCCAAATATGCAATAATATATAGGGTGTTCCATTTAAAAAATATAACTTTGCTTAATCCAGCATTTATGGGACACCCTGTATACAACAGTGCTCTGCCATAAAAAAAAGTTCACTTCATCCCCTTTATTCTTTGTATTGAACGTTTTTTTGTAAAATGTCAGTTGAGAAAGTTAAAGGGGGGTCCATTTATAGTGAAACACCCGATACTCTTCCTTTCCCAATATATGTATTCAGTCTTGAACACGTCCTTTCCCATTGATTTGTTCTTCTTTTCACATATTTTCTTTCGTACTCTCCTTTGTGATTCTTTGTACTTTATCTAGTCTTCCATAGTTTTCGAACTTAAGTATATGTGGTACCTTTTCCTTTTTTCTATTTCGTATTCAATTTCTTCGTCCCACCAGTATGGATTTTTCTGTTTTCTTCGTTTTTCGTCATAACTCAATGCTTCCTCTGCCGCTGAGTGTATGCCCCTCCTTATATATTCGTATTCTTCTTCTATGTTTGTGAATTCTGTATTCTGGATTTTGCTGTCAAGTCTAGAGTGGTATAGTATTTTTGTACTTTCATGTTCGTGGCCGTTGACTTTAAATCTCTTTGGGGTTTCTTCGTTTGTTATTTAGTCCTTTTTTTGGTATTGTCAGGTTCTTCTTTAGTTCTTATTGGTGACACTATTTTTCCTTTTAAAAGGTAGTGGTCGCTTCCACATGCGGCACCTCTCTGTACTCTTACATCTAGGAACTTCAAGTCTGGATTTTTGTTTAATTATTGTGTAGTCAATAACGCTTTCTAGACTCATTGTTGACGGTGTCCGTGTGTATTTATGGATCTCGCGGTGTTGAAAATGCCCATTAAGAATGGTCAACGACTTCTTCTCCATACTTTCCCACTACCAGGTCCTAACCCAAACATGTATACCTATTTAAAAATAATTCTTTGTGTTTGGATGTGTAAGTCTTTATTACGAAACTCTAAAAGTTCTGCAACGGCATTGGTTTTAGGATTTTCAGATTCATTTACCATCAGAAATATAGAAAGGTCTCCAGAACACCATTTTGATTAGCTAAATATTGATTTCCAAGAACAACAAAGTTATGTAATATAAACAGAGGTAACATACGCACACCAACAACAATCACAAAAACAACAACAAATTAGAAAGCAAATACTAATAGAGTTAACAAAACAAACTTGTCAAAACCCGTAAACTGAAACCACGCCGTACAGCACTGACTGTCGTTAAAATCATACGATTTAAATGCTTTATACTCGGGCCACCGAATAGATATAGCAATAAAACGATTGCCTGCCACCTGGCCCCCATAAATAATCGGGCGATCAAGCAAACCTTTTCATAGTGGAGCACATTTAACTGTTGTAGTGTGTTTTGTTTTCAAATTGATTTTAATGTTATAAAAATTGTCTATGGCAAATAAACAATTATGTCGTTATAATTAAATACTTATTATAATAACATTTTTTGTTTTATTACTATAGTATTTATATTTTATTATAAGACGGTATAAGTCAGGTATAAATCCTCTCGTCTATCTCCTGTCAGGCCTCTCGAGGTTATAGCGCCCGGTTTTATTGCTATATCTGTTCAGTGGCCCGAGTACGAGGAGCCGCCAATAAGCATTTTGATTTCATGCATTTCAATGCAAATCTGTCCTCGTATAGACTATACCTAACTTCCTCAACTAGAGAAGCTCTTCTACTATACAAAATCATAACTCTTAGTTTGAAACCTCTTTTTAATTTGAATCTTTTTGCTTTAGGTGGTACCTCATCCCTACCACCAGGTTTACCAGAGGCGTACTACAAAGGATTCTATGGATGCATAAAAGGCTTCTTAGTCCACAACAAACCCTTTGACCTATTATCGAACGTCGATGGCAAGAAGGTTAATTTCTGTCACGTAAACGACGTTTGAACACCCCTGCAAATATTGATTTTGCAGCATTTTATGTGAGACTGAATACTTATTGACTTTCCAATAATGTTTAGCATAGAAATTGTATTGATGTATATAGTTGTATTGTTTATTTATATTAAAATTAAATCAGAGAGCTTCAATAAAAACTATGTTCTCATCTAGTCCTGTATAAATATTTTTAGCCTTGACGAGAACGTTTACTTAAAAAAAAAATTAAAAGCAGAACAAAGAAAATGTTCTGCAATTAAAATTATCAAGAATTGGCTTTTTACGAAATTAATTAGGTAAAGAAAATTGTGATGACTTACAATAAGATTGCAAATAGGGCACGAGCTTTATTTATTTGTACTTAATGTGCCATATTTACATTTTGTATACAAGTCTGTTTATATTAGCCATATCAAATTAAGTACTTTAAAGCTCTAAATAAAATAAAGTTCATTGTAGATGTGTTTTGTGTTAATTTTTCTATAAGGGAGATTGGTATTAAATTTAGCGATAATTAGCTGCAAGATGCAAATATTGATGACTTCTTTTGGGCACAGTAACCACAAAAACAGGCTGCTCCTCAATTGAAAGCACCAAAATTTAAATTTGCTCTACACTTTTAAATTCCCTGCTTATATATGCCGAAAATGCTTGCAATATATGAGATTTATGAAGACCATTTTTAGGATTCAAAGTATTATTGTTAAAAAAGATACAGGATTCGTTTTAAGAAAAATATTAAAAACTGAAAGAAAGCTAGAGTAAGCAATTCAAAACTTAATATTTTGCTAAATCCATAAAGCGCATCAATACAGACGAAAGCATTTTCAATGAGGAGTTTCGTTAAGTGGTGCTAAAATTTAGATTTAGGCTTCTAGACAAGTGAATTTTATAGAGGACATTTTTTTTAGGTTCAAAATTATGATAGTAAAAAGATGAAAAGATGGATACTAGAACAATTTCCTATATTTTCAACTATTTTTAGGTCAGAAAAATATTGAATTTTCTGCCTTGAAACTTTTTTCAATATACACTGTGACCCAACGCTTGCACATCGATTTTAAATGAAAATGTGGATAAAAGCTTAGGAAATACTTGATTTTAGACTATAAAACATAAAGCAAACGTATTTAAAAGCCTAGTGCATATAAACATATTTATTTGAATAATATTTAGAGCTCGGAAGCATACGAAAGCGTACAGAACTAAACGTGAATTTCAAAATATATATATATTTGAACTCAAACTCTGAGTTCAGGCCGTAAACCTTAAAGTTAAGCTTTAGAGTATGATTTCGAAATTAATTCCCTAAATTTAGATCCTTAACTCTGAACGTAATCTAAAAATTAAAAATTCGAAAAGTTTGAGTTTTGACTTCAAGGCCATAATTCATATTGAAATCTAGAAATGAAATTGAGTTTTAAAGTGTTTGAATCCAACACTAGAAGTAAAATAAAACTTAATTTAAATATAGGCCCCAACAAGCGTAGAAAGACCAATGTGTATTTTAAAAAATATGTTTAAGGCTTTCAAATCTAAATTCAGACTTTTAGCCATAAAAACAAAATAGTAAACCTAAATTCAAACTTTAAACTCCTAACTTACACTTTGGAATTGGAATTCAGGCATTTAAAATTCAGACCTTCATAATAACTTATTGAGCTTTGAAGAATACAAATCTTAGGGAGCTTAGTTTTAAAGTCTGAATTCAGTGTCTAATTTTGAATTCGAACCTAAATATCTGCATACATAGCTTTATTTTTCCATATAGATTTTAAACTATGAATTCGTTAAGTCAAAATTCAGACTTTAAGGTACGGAGGTAGACTTTATACTTTGAATTTAAACTTTAATTCCATAAGTCCTAGTTCGCACTTCAACGTTATAACTCAGATTCAAATTTAGAAATTAAATTGAGCTTAAAACTGTTTTGAATTCAGTCCATAAAAGATGAAGTAAAACCCATTTAGAATACGAATGTGAAGAAAGCTCAACGCGATCTTGAGACTTTAAAGTCTGAGCTAAGACTTTTAGCTATCAATACAGGCTATAAGCTATAAATTAAATCATTTTGAGTTCAGACTTTAACCTCCCAATTTAGACTTTAGAAGTTCAAGTCAAACCTTAATATCCGAGTTTAGACCTCGACGTTATAATTCAGAGAATGTCTAAATTAATACTTTAAAAACTGAGATCTAATATAGATCATTATATTTCTATTTTATGAAGTTGAAATATTGAAAATAAAGTAAAAGATTTTCGCCCCAAAATCAGTAATCGACGAGCCAGAGCATTTTTCCAGATTTTCATTTTATATACTGAAATAAGAGGTGCTAAGTTTTAGTTAAGCCACCGTGTATCTGCTAATATGACTCTGTTAAGCCTATTATCCTTATGATTCTACGAAAGCGTAGAAGGGATACGAGAGTTTTTTTTTATTTTAAACTTTAAACTTAGAATTCAGAGTTTAATGTCTAAATTCAGACTTATTGTATCTCCGAAATCAGAGAAAAAAGTTTCAATTCAGAGCTTAATCTCTGAATTCAGAGCAAAAGCCTGGATTCAGACTTCAAACCCTAAATTCGGAGAAAAAGTTTGAATTTAGACTTTAAGCTCTGAATTCGGAGAACAAAGTCTGAATTCAGACTTTAATTTGAATTCGGAGAAAAAAGTCTGAATCCAGATTTTAAACTCTGAATTTAGAGTTAAACGTAAATTTTGCATTAAGATATATTATGATCATTATATTCACAATGTGAATAGTGATTACCCTAATACAAAATTTACATTTTATTCTAAATTCGGAGTTTGAATTCAAACTTTTTCTCCGAATTCAGAATTTAAAGTCTGAATTCAGAACTGTTTCTCCGAATTCAGTGTTTAAAGTCTGAACTCAGGTTTTTTTTCTTTCAATTCAGAGTTTAAACTTTGAATTCTAAGTTTAAAGTCTGAAATTAAACAAAAATCTCGTGGCCCTTCTACGCTTTCGTACAAATTATAGTTATTCACAAATATTATTTTTTGTCAATTTTGAATTTTTAGGCAATTTTGCCGTCATACCATCTTCACATAAAGTAGAACTTTTTCTAGAATAAACAATAAAAACTTTCTTTTACGGAAAGAACACGCTGTATATGTCTTTTTACTCTTTTCGGTTGCAAATTACTCACCTTTATACTTATTATTGCTTGCAATTGATTCTAATCTTCCCTATACCACTATAAAGTCTATCAGTTGATATACTTAAGTATTACCTATGAATTAAGTAGATTAAGTTTTATATAATATTTTTTATAAGTTTAACCACCTATATAATTGTATCAAATAATATATCTGTTATCCCAAACTTTCTTAAACAACAGAATTAGAATATTTTATAATAATTATAAATATTAGATAGGTAACGACGTTTCTAGAGTTTATATGGCTTGAACTAAAATCGACTTGTATAAATTTGTGTTAGGAAATATTAAACGTAGTTTAATAAGGTGGTTGCAAGCAAACCACAAACTCAATTGCTCAGTGTAATTTGTGGAAGATGACTATCAGTGAAAAATTTCTTTAATTTACTTTAGCTAGCGAGTTTTGACGTTTCTAGTTTATTACTTACTTGTATATAGGTGATATTTACAGGTCACTCGATAACTAGGATATACGCAAAGTTGGTTAAATTATTAGTAAAGAGTTGCAACATGTAGGAATACCAAACTCGGTAGTGCCAAAATCAGATATTTTGGGAGAGCAATATTGAAATAGAGTTAATGTAAAAAATAGAAAAATTCTAAAATAGCTCTTCTTGTAAAATAAATTAGCTAAAAAGAAACGGTGTGTGCTTAAGACCACACAACAGAAGGAAATCTTCAACAATGTAACATTAATATTATGAAATACCATTATTTCGTAATTACGTATTTAAAAATATGCGTAACAATTTAAATTGTATACCTAAATATACAACGAAATATTAGGAACAAGTTTCACACACTCAAGAGCACAAAAGGACTTCCGAATTTACAAAAATGCCACAATATAACACTAAATATCGATTTAAAATGCCATTTGCAACTGGCAGAATAGCAAACTGATCTCGTTTGTCTTTTGCGCTATTGCCGATTGTATAAGGAAATTACAGTAGTTATCACTTATTTTGGTTGCATTTTCCTAGTAGAAGTGACAACACTCTGTCTTTTCTGTATAATTTAACAGTTTCAATATCACCGCGCCCACAATTTTATCAACTGCTATTTTCCCAAAAGTACAAAAGTTCCTCGATGTTTCAACACTATTTGGCATGGAAACCATATGAAGTGCAAAAAAGTATTAAGATACATAAATTGTACGTAATTTTCTTATATTTATTTTACTATAAGACCACTCTTTCCGCAAATAGCTGGCTTTGCAAGTTATAACCCGAAAATCACTAAAAAACATTAGTTTTAGTGTTTTGTAATGATTTCTGAAACTTCAGATTCGCGTTCAGCACCTCAAAAAACATAAACTAAATCACTAAGATCAATTATGCCAGAATTGTCCTATTCGAACCCTTGTGTTCCATTGGACTGAGCTAATATCAGGTCTGTTCTAGCAGCGATTTCAAACGGTTTCAAACCGTCCGGAGTTTGCGCATAACGATATAAGCCTCGCTTATATGGCTATGCGCAAACTCCGTACGGTTTGGAACCGTTTGAAATCCCTGCTAGAACCAACCTATCATTTAAAAGTATAGCATTCTCGCAACTAGTATTGTCAATAATTATTAGCATTGCCTAATTATCGAACTGCTACATAATCTATATGTATATCGCTAAATATTGCTGAGATTAATAATTGATTCTGCATATATTTCGAGCTATTTGTAGGTTTATATACGGATGATTTCCGCGCTACGTTCCTATTAATTGTAAACACTTTAAGTCATTTTAAGGATGATTCTTAGGATGACTTGTTTTCGCTTAAAAGAGGAACACAAACTTTAATCTTCTTCCTTTTTTAAAAAAGTTTTCAATGAGAGTACTTTAATACATTGAGTAAATTTTTGTGGTTTGTTTATAAACTAATACTAAACTTAGAGCCTAAATAGAAATAAATGCTGTATTTATATGTAGAATATTAATGAGTGCCGTTCCTTCCAAGGCTTATCCCTTTCAAAAATTCGTAACCAACAACTATAGTTTATTAATTAACTATTTCGCCTTGATATATAGTAAATGGATAAATTTATAATATTGTAGTTGAATATTTTTTAAAATATTTATAAGTATTTATCAGGAAGGCATGATTGTTATAAATCAAAAAATTAACGCCTTATTTGTAAATTCTAAAATATTATATTAATTGATTGTCAATTAGCAAAAGTTCAGTTTATTTAATATAGTATTCCAAAACCGCCTCCGGTCATAATCAGATGTTTTTGAAATATTGAATTAGCCATATCCAAAATGTTGGCATACCATCGTGAATAAGAAAATAAAATATCATAATGACTGATTGACATGTCATATTTTCTATATTATGATGTTCCTTTGGTGAAAAGAAATAAAATTAGTCGTTACCGAAATGTTAAGACCAAGACATAGAATGTCATTGGAGCGCTGAAATCTCAATTTTACTGAGAGTTCATCGGTATCATTTATAAAAATAAGTTTTAAAAGAAATAAAAAGTTTTCTGCATACGTAATATGTTCTAAAGTTCTACCGATATGATATTTTTATATGCTGCTTTCTTGGTTATAGAAAGTAACCCTAGCCATTATTTGGACTAAGACGTATGCAGCCAAGATATTTTAAAGTCCCAATTTCAGTGATAAATCAGCAGCTTCGATTATTAAAATAACGTTTTAGAAGAAAAGTGTTTTACATATGCAGCATGGAATTTGGTGTTTCTAACCACAAATCCTCCATTTTATATGTTGTTCCTTTAATTATATTGAAAACTTTGGCCATAAAAGATCCACTTAATCAAGTGGACCCTTCATTGAAATTTTCGATATTTCGAATACAGGTTTCAAGTCCGCAAACGCAGCTGCAGTCTCATTGCCCTAATCTCTCAACACATCTGTGTCCCGAAATCTACGCGACGGTATTGTGGTTTTCCAGGGCCTGGAGATACTGAAGGCAAACTCAGACCAGTTTTGAGTTGACTCGATAAATTCGCTTTAATTTATTTATAGCTTCCTGACTATCTACGTAGATGGAAATGTATCAATACTCAAATTCCCACGCATGCAAATCTCAGTAGTCTCGATTTCCGCTTTAAAATTGATGGTGTATTTGTCTAGAGATTCATAACTATTTTGTTTGGTGGCAGCTTCGTATACACCAGTAACCGTACCATTTCTAGCCTTAGACTCATCGATGTACCAATTTGAACCACCCGTTCCATATTTCAACCTACATGCCCACGTCCTTGTTTCTGCCTTGGTGAGAATGCCAAGGGTTGTTAGTCCGTGAAGGATTCCCATGGCTGAGATGCTTTTAATGAATTCTCCATTGGTCCAGTTCCGTTTTTCTCTATTTCACATAAGGCCACCAAACTAATATATCATAGGAGATCAAGGGTGATATCACCGCTTTTTACTGCCACTATATCACTAGCAGAGTGAGTTCCTAATTTTTTTTACAGTCCACTTGGGTTGGTTTTCGTATTCTGCCAGATGTGATTTCTAGGTTAGGTTTAAGCCCAAGTTTCTTTTAGATAATCACTTAACATCACGGAAGATTTGCAGTTAGGCTCCGACAAGTTTTGACAACTTTAAGTCTATCAGTTTCCTGCGTGTTGTAAAGGAAATTATTGCTATTTTGGCAATATTTATACTTAAGTTCTCCTTTTATCCCAACTTTTCACAACGTTCAGTACTTATGGATTTGATATAAAGTGGACATAATTCCCCTGTACAGATATGACTAAGTCATCAGCATATCCCTGGATCTACGCATATATTTGTCAATATCCATATCCCGCAGTTGTGGAGACAGCACTTCTCCTTGTAGAAAATCTTTTGTGACAAGCCTATAACCAAACGACAATAATCAAAGTTGTAGATAGCACAGCATGTTAAGTGTTTATCTGAGGATGATCGTAGCCGTATCTGATCAGAGCAGTTATCATCAATTCAAAGGAGGTATGGTCTAATGCTACTTCGGTGTCCAAGAAGGTTGCCGGAGCAGCCACATTCAAGTATCAAGACAATTCTACGAATTATACAAAGAAGTAGAGTGGTGAAGAGTCTAGAGAACCAGCGTCCACTTTCTCTCCCGAGCTTCATGCTCAAAAAGTTAAAATTGAAAAGAATTAGGCAAGTACGAGTTCAACGAAAATCAGCCGTCGGGGTTTTCGGTGATGAGACGACCGAATCTGGACATTAGAAAGTCGAGGCCCCTAGGGGCGAGGCTTTGCGAAATAAAAAACGGCGATTTGACGTCCGAAAGGGTTGAACCTCGGCAGGGATGTCCGGCGGGCGCCCCTTAAACCGTTAAAAGTATTTTGGAACCTAGGGACTTCATTTAGGGGCCGATATTTTGCGGCGTCCAAAATCATAGTTTTGGTCAATTTTGTTCGGCGGGCGGTCCTATACACGAAAAAAACATTTTTGGGACCTAGGAGCTCATTTAGGGGCCGCGGGGATTTGACGTCCGAATAGGTTCAAATTCGGGTTAGGGGGGTTTTCGATGACGCCCAGTTCTAATCTGACATCGGTGGGACCCTACAGCGAATAAGTTCCGCGATAGGAGCCGGACGAAGTCAAAATTTGGTGATGGGCGAACGAGACAATCCAGACAGCACCCTCACACATTTGACTTAAAAAAAGTATTCTGCGTAATTTTCGATCCGACGAACCCATTTCCCGTAATCGGGCCCCATGGATTTTGAAAACGGAAAATCGCCATTTGTGGGATTTTCAAAATTTAGTTTTTACGGTAGTGACATGGAAATAGACCCCTTTAATCGATCCCGTCATGAAAACGGGTATTTTAAAAAAAATCGAAAATTTCAGGGGCTTAAAAAAAACGAGATTTTCAGAAAATCGGCTATAATTCGAAAACGGTAACAGTTAGAGGTAAACTTTAAATAGAAAAAATATGTGTCTCATCGGGTGCTATAATATCTCGTATCCAGTTTGATTGTACGACGTTTCGTTTTTTTTTAATTCACCAAACGTGATTTTCATATTTTCGCCTTTTTCTCGGTAACGAAAAGAGGTATTTCAAATCGGTTTACGCCAGTATTTGCGCCGTTTTAAGGTCCATCGAAAAGTTCCTATACAGTTTTTCGATAGGAGTTCGAATACGGTAGGTATTCGATAAAATATAAAGTTCGTCTCAAAATTTTAATTTTTCTGGGATCTGAAATTCTTTGTTAAGGGCAGGTTAAGGTCGGGTTAAGTGCGGGTTAAGTTTGGGTTAGTTTGTGTGGCGCGCTCGTCTCAATGTGCTTGTTTGGCTAGTTAAAGTTAGTTTCGATTATTTTTGCTTAAACTGGAATACGGAAGAAAAGCGCGCGTAGCGCGCTTGTCTTTACTTCGGTTAATTACGGTTTGTTTGCGTTAGTTTGCGTTATTTTGGGTTAATTTGAATTAGTTTGAGTTATTTGGGTTAGTTTGCGTTAGTTTGGGTTAGTTTGTATTAGTTTGGGTTAGTTGAGGGCCATGCGAAAAGTGAAATATTACTTATTGTAATACGTGGCCGTATTTTGGATGCACTTTTTACGAAATATTTTGCGCGGAAGCTCAGGAGACAAAGTGGACTCTGGCTCTCTAGGCTCTTGTAGTAGAATGGTGATTTTCTTCTGCTGCTGCAGTAGTGATGTTATTAACTCATCCGGTTCATATGCTTCTTATGATTTAAATGGATCAATTGTTCGGTCTTGTTTATCATAGGTTCATTAGAGTTAGCTCTTTTGCATGCTTTTTATGATCAGAAGGGAGCTGGGAGCTGTTCGTTTTGTTCAGTTATTTCTTATCCAAATTCATTTGGAACAGTATGAAAGTTTCCATGCCAGATTATATATGGTTATAATCAGGTCTTCTAGTAGTCCCAATTGGCGCAATTGGATCTTTGGCCAGAATTGTGTGGAGTCGAGTTACGTCAGCGGTCTAAATTGACTGGATGTAAGCCCTATGTCAGAGATATATGACAGCCTTGACATACCCCAGATGTTTATTAAATACGGTACTCCGCTATGGCCTTCTCAAGTATTTGGTTGACTACTAACATTGGTAAATCTACTTTTGCTAAATAAGGCAATATTATCTAATTAACTGCAAAGTTAAAAATATCTCAAACATCCAACTGGATCTACTTTTGGGCATCCATATATAATTAAAACCTCTATACACATTTTTCTTATCCTGAAGGTAGACGTGAATGAATGCAATAGAAATATCATATCTATTAAATATTTTTCCCAAATTAAACCTAGAAAAGCATTTAACTGTGTAACTAAACAGTATTTATTGCAATGCAAACGGTTATTTGCAGAAACAGAAAATTTCTTGATTTCACCGTATCATTTAGCATATCAAGTAGCAAATTTCGTCTAATTGAAAGCAATATTTCTAAAAGACATTTTAATATTTTAACACCTTCCTTATTGCTGATAAAGAAATTATGGTCGTAAAGAATGTTAGCAATAATGTTAGCCATCATCGTTTTATCGACATTGGTTTTCGTTAAGTTAAATAATAGACTCTATAATAAGGTTTCATTTATGTTCTTAGATGTGCTATTACATTACAGAACTGCGATAGTTTTCTGATATCCACACTGTTAAAGAATGTTATTTCAATTGATATCCAATTCCTACAACAGCATGTTTCTCTTTTATTGGGTACGAAACGCAATTTCATCTTCATAGCCTACAGGGTATTTTTTAAATAATATACTGAATATCATGTAATATTGAATCATATCAGCTATTGATCTGTACCATTTAGTCCTGTATTACATACGAATCATATGTATAACGAGTTATAGCCAACAAATATATTTGTTAAGTTTTTGTCAGGGATAAATAATGTATTTTAAAACAACAATCATCTACATACATAGTAATGGTGTTTAAAAAACACATAATATCTTCCTTAGCTAGAGAAAGTATTTAATTTATGAATCCTAGCGATGAATTAGCTGTACCTTTGGCATTTTTCGTTAAATGTTATCCAAAAATATCAAGTTTATGGATTGTTCGTATATATACGCTTTGATGTTAATTGATGTAAATATAGTAGGCTATACTAATAATTTTAGATTATGTTAAGTTTTAGACCATTATTAATTTGTACTATCTAGGTATTACAGGCAATAACAAATATCCTAGTTTAGTTAGAATCTTATTTTTAAAATAGCGTCTGTACATTTTATTGCGATAAGTATATTTTTTTCCAATACGATTTTGTTTTCTTTTTCCTTGGTAATAATAATTTATAGATATGATTAAAACCAATTAAAGAGAAGATTTTGTACCATCATCCAGTGGAAAATGATCCAACCATTATTTGGTAAAATGGATGAAGCACCAAAATTCCATTCAACACGTATATTTTTGTTTATTTTTATAATCAACCCTCTCGCCTATGACCACGGCTTAACGTAAGAGTAGATTTTTCTTTTAGTGCGAGGACGATATTTTGAGGAGTAAAAACTCGAATTCTTGAGAAAAACCTTAATATTTTGAGACTTTTTGTCAATATTGTGGTGTGAGGCGCTTCGGTTTCTTCTGCATGCAATGCTATTGTGCGGTTAATTTTAATCATTAGTCATGGCTTCCAATGGTTGTTTCTCGGGCGCTACCGCTTTAGATTAACGTGATGAAAGACCCAAAGTAGTCCGGGCAGCTTTTATACAGTGGATAAATAGTACACCAGTAACATATATCACAAGGACAATAACGTACAACTTAAACTTTTCAAACTTTTCTTTCAGAGCTAAACATAGCTAACAACAAAAACCACACTTGTGCTCTTCTGCACCACACCCTGCTTCTTATATAACCTCTGTCCCCGATCTCCGGGAAGTAGCGTGTCTCCTGTAGCGCTTGTTCGTAGCTTTACTTATTAATTAGGGACACTACACTCTTCCCCGTTCTTTTAGCGTAAAGATAGTTATGTATACAATAGTAAAGAAACATAAATTCATTTAAATCTTAATCTAAGTAACAATAACAAAAATTGAGTCTACAGATTAAGCTTAATAGGCTTTTGTACACATCTGCCTGATCGAGTTACATAAGGTTTGCCAGATGTACGTGGAGTTGTTAATGACAAGTTTGGTTGGCTATTAAAGGATGAATTATTAACATTTTCTTGTAGCATACTCCCTTCTCTTTCTACGTGAGGGATGGGAGTATCAGGTATTGTGGATATAGGAGAAAGCCTGTTTTCATCCTGTAACCCCTTCCCCAACCTAGATGACTGACGAGGAGTGGATAACATTGTATTTGGACTCTTGGGCGGGCTTTCAGGTTTCTCACTGTGAAGATGGGATTGATCTCTTGTTGGCAAATTAGGATAATGTTCCTGTTGCAATTCCCCCTCGCATTCTGAGAGTGATGGATCATTATCCGTTTCCAAAAATTGTTTTATTTGGTCAATGTATACATACTTTATCTCGTTATCAATATTAACTATAGTACAAGACAGAAATAATAGTCAGTGACGTCAGTCACTAGTTCGAAAACAGACCAACGTGAGCGGCCTAAAGTAATATTTGATATTTAACAATAAATCTGGTATGAAATAAAACAGAGCTTTATCCACAATACCGAAACAGAATTTTTGCACTCGACGCGCGTTTCGCTAACCATGTTAGCATCATCAGGAGATGATTAAGACTAAAATTAAAATCTACCTAACTCCCTTTTATACTACTGTTTGCTCAATCAAGCGGAACTAAAAAGAACCAATCGTGGAATCCCACTAGTCACGCTGGATTAACCAATACAATGGACTATACGGAATAGGCCCTCTATCTCTATTTAAACTATTCTTACATTTAATAATTTCCATACTTTCATATGCGTCTAATAATCTCCTATCAGTTATATTATGAATTAAAATTAACTAAAGTTAAGCAACGTCTGCCCGACGTTGCTTAACTTCAGTGGTCGGACGAGAACTGGTATTTTCAACATGCTATGGCCGTTGCCTGAATGTTTTAGCTTGGTCATAGAAAATAAATTCGGTTTAATAACCAAGTTTAAAATAATAAAAAATCAACGCGAACGAAGCTCCGGGTAAAAGCTAAAAGTGTCCTATGTTCTTTACTATACTCTTGAAAATATCTGTACATTTAATGATGATCGAAACAGTTTATGCGTGAAAGCGTAAGAAACAAACAAACACACACATTCGCATCTATAATATTAGTTAGGATTATTTAATAATACTTATTGGCAGCTTCGGAGTGGATTAATTCACTGCACAAATTCGACACGATAATCTAATGCTATCAGGAATAACATCAACATATGGACACAGCTTATTTGCCTAGTAATCTTGGCCCGACATCCTTAGATTTGGGAAAGTATATAACCAAATTTTGCAAACTTTAGAAGAGGGCTATGACTCAATATTGTTTTAAACGTCTGGGCATCTAAATAATACTTTTGACAGTTCGTTTAATTTAAAATAATAATATGCTCTTTTATCATCTAAAATCCGTTTTAAAGCGATTTTATATGACAAAATTGTATAAAAACCCGAAAATTCGTACTTATTTAAAACGATAGCCGCTTATTTTTAATGGACGGTTGAATTTAAAATGAATTTTCGCTTCAAAATCCACGACAAATTCGTCCGAAGCCACGGCTATCGTCCTAAAAAAGTCCGAATTTTCGGATTTTTATACAATTGTGTCATTTAAAATCGTTTTTAAACGGATTTTAGATGATAAAAAAGCATATTATTATTTTAAATTAAACGAACTGTCAAAAGTATTATTTAGAGGTACAGACGTTTAAAACAATATTAAGTCATAGCCCTCTTCTAAAATTTGCAAAATTTGATTATTGACTTTCCCAAATCAAAGGATGGCCCAAGATAAGTAGCTGGTAAAAGAACAAGCTTTGTAGATTTTCGTTTCGAAAGTATACAGTGAATTAATCCACAGTAGAGTGCTATAGATGGCCTCAATTCTCCCCTTCCAATTTTTTGCCCCCTCACCCCCCTCCCCATGACTTTGAGATAGACCCCACCTTGAATGACATTGTCCTAATTTCACCTTGAATGTCCTTGACATTTTACCTTGAATGTCCTTGAGTTTTTGTTAAAGGTCGCGCATATTACCTTAGGATTGCTCCAAGCGTGTATGACCTGGAAGGTCATTGGGACTGTTTTCTGGTGTCTTTTACCTTGAATGACATTGAGGTAATTTGATCTTGAATGCCCTTGAGTTTTTGATGTGTAAACATCTTACGCGGCGGTATGAGGGTAAATCTCGGCAAATGGAACGGAAATGTGTAAACCGATTCTAGCCGCTAGGACAATACTATATATAATTTTGCCATTTAAAATCGTTTCGAACGGATTTTAGAGGATAAAAAAGCATATTTAAAATTAAACGAACCGTCAAAAGTAATATTTTTATTATATTATATTCGCAGTGTATTTGGATCACAGCTTATTTTTAATAGACGGTTGAATTTAAATTGATTTTCGCTTCAAAATCCGCCACAAATTCGTCCTAAGCCACGGCTATCGTCGTAAAAATGTCAGAATTTTCGGATTTTTATACAATTTTGCCATTTAAAATCGTTTTTAAACGGATTCTGGACGCTAAAAAAGCATATCATTATTTTAAATTATGCGAACTGTCAAAAGTATTTATTATTCAGATGCCTAGACGTTTAAAACAGTAAAATTTGAAAAAGCTGGTTATTGACTGTCCCAAATCAAAGGATGTCGGCCCAAGATAACAAGGTAAATATGCTGTGTCCATATGTTGATGTTATTCCTGGTGGCATTAGTTTTTCGTGTCGAATTTGTGCAGTGAATTAATCTGCTCTGAAGCTGCCAGTTTGTATTATTAAAGAATCCTAACTAATATAATAAATGCGAATATTTTTGTTTTTATTCTATGAACATGCTAAAATGTGCAGGTAAGGGCCGTTGAAAATGCCAGTTCTCGTCCGATCACTGAAGTTAAGCAACGTCGGGCGTGATTAGTACTTGGATGGGTTACCGCTTGGGAATATAACTTGCTGCTGTCATTTTTTTACAACCGATGTCGTCATAGGTTATGTTTACACATTAGTCTCGAGTACTAGCAGACTCGCTTAATTTTTTTTATTTAATTTTGTTGTAATTATGACAATGTTCAATATTATTGCTAAAAATGCATTTCTTTAATTATATACCTGTATTATTAACACTCGTGTGTTTGTAATTTTACTTTTTTAAACTCTGCTTTTGGAAACTAAATGAATTTCAACGCAAATCACATTTTTGCGTTTTTATTCATCATTTTCAATTCACCAAAAAATGTGGGATTTGGATACTACGGTCGAAGTTATAGTTGAACCTCGTATTATCAATGTTGATTCCGAAAGTAGTGATAGTAATGATTCTGAATCAAATTCTGATCAAACCTCCGATAACGAGTAGTAAACTTAAAATTTTATTGATTTTTGATGTAAACTTTCGATGCAACTTTCAATATGGTATTTTATGATAAGATAAACCCCTTATCATCCATTATTCTTTTTTTCCTAGCCGTAATGAATACATAGCACTATTTGTTTGTAGTACAATTTTGTTGCTTATTACTAGACTTAGGAATAATTTTGAATGTGCTTTTTTTTTCATATTTTAGACTAAAATCATGCATATTTATGTGCATAAACTTTATTTTTTTAAGTGGATATTTGCCTAAGTCTACTTATTACTATTCCACTATATATTTATTATAACATATTAATTTGCAAAGCAATTGTATCCGCCACTGGAATTTCCTTTTCTCTTCCCTTACCCCTCGAGGCGAGCCTTAAAACTAAAAATGAGTCACTGACTATTACTTCCGACTTGGACTATAAGTAAGTAGTTAAACTTACCACATTCTGTATTATACCCGAGAACCATTTTTTTTAAATTAGCCGAGCAAACCAACACTAATTCCCTTTGAGCCTCAATGAACCTTCGCACATTGGTGCACGAAGAGTTTTTTTCTCTTCTTAAAAATTCTGGGCGGAGCAAAGATAACTTAGTTCGAGGGGCCTGTTTAAAAATGTAATCAGATGGTTTTACACCAGTCACTGAACTTGGTGTATTCCTAAAGGAAAAGAGAAAGTTATTTATTATGTGCTGAATAGGAATCTTCTTTTGGGATGTTTCATTTTCCAAAAACTGCTTTAAAAAAATTCTTTTCACCGTAGACACAGATCTTCCAGCTAATCCATTCGATTGTGGGTGATTTGGTGGGGTTAACGTGCATCTAATACAATTTTCTAAACAGAACTTTCTATATGTTTCAGCATTAAATGGCGGACCATATCAGAGACTATCTCTTCTAAGTAAAGGTCTACACACTTGCTATGACTATCAACTATCAGCAAAAAAATACATACTATTTTTCTGGAAAAAGTCAATATGAATCCTTTCAAAGTTTCGAATATTTTGGACAAGGTGAGTGAATCAAACAAGGTTCACATTGTTTGACAAATTGTTCAATGTCATGGTCAATTAGGGGCCCCCAAACTTCACCTCTAGCGAGTATCTTCATTCGTACCATACCCACATGCTGCTCATGAAGGAGCTCCAGAACTGTCTGGCGTAATTGGAAAGGAATAATTACACGGTTGCCCCAAAACACACAACCATTTTCTAAACTAATTTCGTTGCGTCTTTGGAAATATGATGCCAAACTAGGATCTTTTACAGGGGATGGCCAACCATTTTTTGATAAATATGCAACTTTACTAAGTACTTGATCAGTTTGAGTGAATTTCCGAATTACTAAAGCTGATAGTGGTAGTTTGGGTTAGAATAAACGGTTTCTTGCATCTCCTCTTGTATGGTAAGCGCGAAAGAGCATCAGCTACAGCAATCTCATGGGAATTGGATAGCCCATCTTTGAAGCCTAGCCGCGGCTAAAACCAGAATCCCATTTTGTTTACCAAATATAGCCTTCAATGGCTGATGATCTGTATGTAGCGTGAATTTACGTCCACTTATAAATTTATGAAATTTAGACACACAGAAAATTATTGCTAGAGCTTCTTTTTGAGTCTGTGAATAATATTGTTGGGCCTTTGATAATGAACTAGACACAAATTGAATATGTTTTTCGAACCCATTAATGACATGACTAAGTACTCCTCCCACCCTATAGGGTGACGCACCAGTGCTTACCATAATCGGTAAAGAAGGATCATAATGAGACAATATATTGCTTTGGGCTAATAAATGTTTGCTATGCTCAAACGCCTGCTGACATTCATTTGTCCAAGCAAATGGAACATCCTTCTTTTCTAACTCATACAATGGGTGCAAGTCTGAGGAAAGCATTGGTATAAATTTTCTATAAAAATTTAACAACCCTAGATAAGATCTTAATTGTGTAATATCTGAGGAAATGGGAACATTCATCACAGCATCAACTTTTGAAGAGAGTGGGGAAATTCCTTCACCTTTTAGTTTATATCCTAAGAAATCCACTTCTTTACAAAAAAAACTACACTTATCGAGATTTACTCGTACATTATATTTACTCAACCGTTCAAATTTTTCATTCATCAATATTCATTCCAGATAAAAATATCATCATCCAAATAACAAGATGAGTTTGTTAGTCCATTTAAAATGGAATCCATAACACATTGTAACTGTGCAAAAGACCTTTATGGGTATTAATCACTAACAGTTCCTTTGATTTTTCCTAGACCGCCACCTGAAGATATGCGTTTGACAAATCTATCACACAAAAATATTTACCATTCGCAACACTATTTATGACATATTCAACTAAAGGCAACGGATAATGATCCATCTGCAAATAACGGTTTAAAGTTTTCTTTAAGTCAACTCAAATACGTATTTTTTTACTATCCTTACGAGGTACAACTACAATAGGAATAGCCCATTCAGCATACCTGACTGGTTCCAAAATACTTTGATCAACCATTTTATCCAACTCCTCCTCGACAACTGGTCTCAAGGCATATGGTACGGAATAAGGTTTGTGGAAAACTGGTGTTGCATTCCCATTTAACACCAAAGTTGCTTTATGTTCTTTAACAAGTCCAACGCCATGGAATACATTCGAATAATCTTTACTGAATCTAGAAATAAAATCACTTATATAAATGGAATTACAAGTTTCAGCTTCCTCAATTATTTTTATTCGCCAATTAGGTAAAGGGAATCTAACCAGTTTCTTCCCATTAAACTCATTAAAGGCTTGAATTTTTTGTCAGTTTTAGCAACAACGATGACTAAATTATAATGAGGTTTACTATTTAACGAACTTGCATTTAAAAAAGCTTTACCCAGAACTTTTAAATCATCCCCTGATACTGTTTTGACTTTAGTATAACAAGTTAATAAAGAAATGTCTGGAAAATTAGAAAAAAAAATCATAGTCTGACATGACGGATACACTGGCACCAGTATCTATTTCCATTTCAATGTTTTTCCCATTTAATTTAACATTCCTTAACAAGGGAGCATTTACCTGTAACAAGTTAACAACTTCGACAGGGTCTTGACTAGAGTCTTCATTAGTGACCCATTGCTCCCTTGACGTTTCATCTGTCAAACTTTTAACATCTCGCGGTTTCCTACACATTTAATGTACATGTCCTTCCACCCCATAAGTTTTACAATGCCAATTTCTTACTGGACATGTTGAGGGACTATGTCAACGACCACAACGGTAACATGGTTTGACAGTCTGAGCATTCCTGGATGTCCTCCGATCAACAATTTTCTGAATTATTGTTGTATCACTTAGATTTAGTTTCCGTAACTCATTCTCCATTGACTCCATTGACAAAGCCTCTTTGCACGCATTAGCAAAATCTAAATTGTCTTTTGCCAATAACTTTTTTGTATGTCTTCCTTCAACAGTCCGCAGATCAACTTGTCCCTCAGTGCATCATCAAGAAAGGCACCAAAATTGCAATTTCGAGCTGCATTTCTGAGCCTGATTATAAAGTTGGATATATATTCGTTTTCCCCTTGAGCGAATTTATAAGATTTAAATCTCTCCGCAATTACCAGGGTTACAGTGTCAAAATGGCTTGCTAGTTTTGCTATAACTTTGTCAAATGTAAGCCCTGTAGGTTGTAGAGGTGCTACAAGGTTCTTTAAGATTTCATATGACTTTGGACCTCATTTTCTCCATATAACTCTCAAAATTTCCTGATTCCACATCAAATGGTTCAATTGAGCCAATTAGGGCAGCCAGATCATAAAGACTCTCTTTTCTTTTGGTGATACAAATACTACAAATTTAACAGCTTAGCGTTATATCCGTGAACATCTCTCGTCGCCAATAATATATATCACAAGGAAAATAACGTACAACTTAAACTTTCCAAACTTTTATTTCAGAGCTAGACATAGCTAACAACAAAAACCACACTTGTGTTCTTGTGCACCACACCCTGCTTCTTACATAACTTCTGTCCCCGATCTCCGGGTAGTGGCGTGTCTCCTGTAGCGCTTGTTCGTAACTGCTAAGCCAAACTATCAAAACTTAGATAGATAGATATATGTGTGTGGAGGAGGCGTCATCGCCTTTATGTCACTGCAACCTGTAAGATCTATTGCAACCCTCCTTGTACTTGGAGTATTGTGTCCAACCGTGTCTTCTTTATCAGACTCCAAAGTCTCGACAGTGGCTCCATGGTGAAGCTTAACGCTTCTGGATTGGTTGTCCCCGCAGTTTAGAAGTGCAACCTCGAAAGTCCTTCACAGTGGCAGAGAATGTGTTTTGCTGACTCCCCCTTTCCTAGCAGAACCTAAACAGGGTTTCATCCGCCAGGCCTATCAGGCTCATATGTCTCTTTAGTCGGCAGTGTCCTGTTAGTACTCCCACTATAATTCTTATTGACTTCCGATTATAACTTAACAAGTCTGCTGTTAATTTTGCCGAAGGTTTGCTGATGAAATCCACCTCTGGGATGCTTCTTCCATCCCTTTTTGAATCGATGTCTTGGCTATGGCCCTGGCGACTCCGCAAAATGGTTCTGCTCCTGTTAGTGGCTGGCACGAGCCTTCTCGGGCTAATTTGTCTTCCATCTCGTTGCCTCCATGACCTACGTATCCTGGCTCCCACCCCAAGGTCACTTTCTATTAAGCCTTTCCATTTCGTTCAACAGATTTATACAGTCCAATACTAACTTTGATGTTACTATATTGGAAGATACTGCTTTGATTGCTGCTTGGCTATCGGAGTAGATAACGACTGTCTTTTTGCTCACCTTCCTCCTGATCATTTCCTCTATACAGAGGATGATAGCTGTAATTTCCGCCTGAAATACTGTGGCGAGTGTGCCCATAGGTATAAAGATTTTGGTCTCTGTCCTTGGTTCGTATATTCCGGCTCCTATTCCTTGGTCAGTTTTCGAGCCGTCTGTATACCAGACTATGTCTGCCCTTATTGTATAAAAACTTAACTAAAGTGTTACCCATATGCAACTTAAGTAATCTAAGGCCTCGAATAAAGAATAAAGAAATAAAGTATGCGAAACGTAACGGTAAAACATAAGCTTAGAGAACATAGTCAGCGCCGCGGTATCAAATAATAAGAAAAAGTATGACGAAGCTACTTTGATCACGGTCTACGCGAGTCCAAGCTCCAGGATCTCACATTCCAATCAGTCCACCAACGGTGCAAAATAGATTGACATGGTACTGAAGGTTATGGATATACGCGGCCTGTTGCGTAGAAGATTGGCGGAAACATGAAACGATGGCGATAAGGATCGAACGATAACGGTGTTAAGGGTGAAAGCGGTATGATAGATACTGTGCGACAAAAGTAAATGACCTGACGAGGCTTCCTGCATGGATAGAATACAAATCCTGTAATACGCGTGCGCGAATACGTCACTGCTTTCTGGTCGTACTTCGCTACTATGGTTTTACGCACTCGCGTCGGGATGGCGGTAGGCTAGGTAAGGGAGAGGGTAGGTAGGTCTGGTGCGTGAGAGAGAGAGAGAGAGAGAGAGAGAGAGAGAGAGAGAGAAAGTAAAAGATGAGACTGATCGGAACGGACAAGACAGGCGGCGAATGGCGATGAATGACTGTCGTCGTGGCGGCGGCGCTCTGCGGGAAGCGGCGAGGGTCTGGCTTTAGCTACTTTAGCAGGCGATGATTGTGACGGTCCTCAGAAGTCTGGTTCGGTCGGCAAACGTCTTCTTATTCGAGAACCCGAGTGGATTATGCCGGTTCAGCCACACGCGCGGTTTTGTTAGCTCGGCGTGTGGTGGTGATCGCGTCATCTGCTGGCCGTTAGGTGAGGACCTCGTGCGCATGGTTCGGGGCAAGTGGCGCGGCGTTCTACCGGTACCGGTACCTCACGAGAAATAAGGAAAATTGTAAATACCGATTTCCCGGCTTTTCGCAACGGAATATTTTATGGAATTGGCTTTAGAATATTTAAATTAGTCTTTACGAAAAGAATGATGTTGATAGCCCGTAAAGTAAGAAAGTTAACACCCGGAGTGCATACCATGCCCTGAAAATATAGTAAATTCGTTACAGTGGCATTGTATTAAAATGTAGAGTAACTCTGAATCAAGGCCGCGCCTAGACCTAAAAGCGCCCGCAGATAAACTAAGGTTTTTGACGTCCCGCATCCCATGTTATAGGAAAGTAGCTAAAGAAAAAATTTAATGGTTCAGAGGCCACCATTGAAAAATCAAAAGTTTTTATGAAAAAAATGACTTTTGTTTGTCATGACAATCATGACATATAAAATCACATTTGGCATAATAAAGATTATTTTAATTGTTATGAACTATCTTTTCAATTAACCAA
>MU188796.1:0-32003 GCA_016904865.1 Pissodes strobi
TAAGGGAAACGTTAGCAAGAACGTTTACAGGTTATTTCAACGAATGATCGTATAAAAGCGCTAGTATGTGCTGTTTCATTTACATGTGAATAGCTTATATGATATTACAGGTGAAACGGACAAATTGCGAATGTAAATTTTGACAACATCGACCTTTGAGAATTATTCTCGTTAACATAATTTTTAAGCATATACATTGTTGATGGCTGGTCCTTTGTTTTTTTTTTAAATAATCCCTGCATTACCAAAAATAGACTTCTTATGTCTTCTATCCCATAGATGATTTCATCTGTCCGATGACAATCATATCTTCTGTTCTGCGATCTTTCCTTTCATTTTACCGATTTTATCTTTGATATGAATGGCCTCTGCTTTGCTCCTAATCCAATCGCTTTTCTTTTTTACGCCAGGCTTAAATAATACAGAATTTTCTTAACCTTTGTCTTCAGCAGTTTACTGCCTAATGCTGAACTTAAGCATATCCTCCTGGCTTCTCGCTGATGTATTCATCTCCTGTGATAGATAAAACCAATTTCTTTCTACATATTCTTGGCTACTGTTCCTGTAATAGTCTAAGTTTTTTTTAGATTCCTTCTTTCTCGAAACTATCAGCCTCGGACATGCTGAACCCTTAAGATTTTCGCCGTTTAATTTGCTCTTCCGGGTCTCAATTTATGTCTAATATAAAGGCATTGTTCCACGCTTTCTCTTGTGTGACTGTCTATTGATACTCATGCGTTCTCCATTTCCTCATTATGTTTAAATTAGAATTGTTAATCTTAAAGTTACCAAACTAAATGTTCTGTGTAGCATTAGGCCCAGCTCATCTACATCGATTGTAGTGATGGCAATATCATCTCTGAATTATAGATTCCTCTATTTCCTAAATTCGATTCCAAGAAAAATTCTCCATTCCATGTGCAGGGATGAACAAGTTCGGATAGATGCCGAACTCTTTTGCTGATCGAAATTTTGTCGGTTTAAGGTCTTGATCGATTTAAACTCTGAGGAAGCATTTTAAAAAATATTATTAATTTTATTAGATTTCCTTGTTCGATTATCTTACACGTGCCTACGATTCAATACTATCAAAGGCTCTGTGGAAGTTTACAAATGCCATGGAAATTTGGATGCTGTATTCGAGCGAGTTTTCAATCAGAAGTTGACAGCTTGATGCACGAGCTGAATGAATCTGGATTTTACATCGTACCCTTGCAGACATGACCAGGTCACCGATCGCACGGAGAGACATGCAAAAAGCACCCCAGTAGATAGAAAGGCGGTGTCAGTGGAAAAGGCTCAAAGTCAACGCAGGCAAGGCTGTATTAATACTCTTTACGAGAAAGCTAGGGCTGGGTGAAATTCTCCCGGCTAACTATTTGTTCGGAGATCTTTGAGATATAAACGATCAACCAAGCATCTGACGGACATTGATGTGCAAACAGCCACGTCTAATGTTCAGTTGGACAGCGTTCAGAGATTGGTATGCGTAGGAATTACAAGTACTACGAGGACAACACCGACCAGGACTCTTGAGGAGCTGACTGGTTTGCTGCCCCTCTACCTATTCCTGGAGTGAAAGGTCTTGAGGCATTCATACAGACAGAAAAGTTTTGCTCACCCAAGGGTCAATAGTAGCTCGCAGGGATACATTAAAGACTAGAGGAGGGCGAGTGATGATTGCATAGAACTTTTAATGAGGAAGGGCAAAATATTACTCCCTATCAGGTCAAGTAGATGCCTCAGATTTCATGTATCCGATAGAGATTCGTGGCTGAGGTTGGATTGTGGCCGACATTCAGCTAATGGGATCGCCTGGTACACAGGTGGCTCCAAAACGGATAGTGGTACAGGTACAGGTTTTTTTTTTGTGGTAGTGGCACACACACTAAAGGGATATCCCATGGCGCTCGACGAGCGGTGTGTGCGCGAAGATATTGATTGGCAGGGTTCTTGAGTAATTGTAGGTTGTAATTAGGAGAAAACAGATGTCCTGGGAGTGAGTTCCACAGTGATGCAGTACGCCAGACAAAGGAGTTCTTGTAAAGCGATGGTCTAGGTGTTTCCAGCTGTACGACGAACTAGTGCGCTCATGCTGTCTGTCGTGACTGTCTGACAGGCGTTGCCAGGGGCGGGATGAGGCGGACCAAATCCTGCGAACATCTGCCCTGAAAGTATCTGTAAAACAGGGACATCTCGGCTACATGTCTGCGGTGTTCCAGACTATCCAGATACCGGGCACACTCCAGGTCGCCGACAAGACGCACAGCTGTCTTCTGAATGGAATCCAGCAGCTTTAGGGCGTGTTTTGGTGTGGCACCTCAGATATATGAGCAATATTCTAAGCACGGTCTTATTTGCGCTTTGTAGAGCAAGAGCAACTGCTGCGGTGTATACAGTTTTTGTTGCGAAACAGCGCACCAAGGTTCTGGGACGCTTATTTTGCGACGTTAGCAACGTGGTCATGCCAGTACATATTGCTGTTGACCGAGACATCCAGCAGTCCGATTGACGAGGATGAAGGAATGGTCTATCCTGCCATAATGATGTCAGGGCCCGCCGTATTGGCCCTCTTGATAAACGTGACTGCTTGGGTCTTTGCAGCATTGAACTGGACCAAATTTCTGTCTCCCCAAGTTTCAACTTTTTCCAGATCTTGATTAAGTGCTGTAATCTGCTCCTGTCTGCGGTGATAAACTTCAGTGGCTGGTAAAGGTTTTTCTTATCTAAATTGGGAGACAAGGGTACTCTCATCCGCAAAACTGTAAACGGGATTATTCATTTCGGTCAGCAGATCATTAACATAGATGAGGAACAGAGTTGGTGAAAGTATTGCGCCCTGAGGCACGTCCGCGTTAATGATGAATGTGTCTGAGATGTGTCCATCAACTACAACGTGCAGAGATCGGTTCTTGGGGAAACTGGCAAGCCAGCTGCAGAGAGAGGATGGCAGTCCGAAGGACGGTAGTTTGTTGAGCAGTCCGGCATGCGCAACTCTGTCGAATACCTTGGAAATATCCAACGCAATCGCTCCATACTCTCCGTAGTTCTCAATTGCCCTACTCCATATATGAGTGACATGAGAAAATATATCTCCTGACAATCGCTCTTTGCGAAAGTCGTATTGATTATCGCTGATTATTCTGTTGTTCTCGAGGTACTTGAGTAGTTGCTGATTGACTACATGTTCCATGACTTTGGAGATTATTGGAAGCAAGGCAATTGGGCGATAGTTTGAGGGCTTGGTTTTCTTGCCATTCCCTAAGACAGAGAAAAAAGCCTGGAAAAAACGGGTGTTAGTTCTTTGGCGCAGTTCTTTAACACGATGACAGGTATTCCGTCCGTGTTTTTGGAGATACAATAGCGATGAAAAAAAGTTTTACCCGCCATGCAAGCAAGTCGAGATATATGCGATCATGAAATGTGGGTACGAGAACCTGCTTTCAGAGATAAGGACATTAGCAACTCCTCGGACAGCATGGCTGCTTTGTCGTCACTTGAGTCTGACAGAGTTCATTCTGCACTTGTTCGGGTAAAGGCTCTCGTAGTTTTGGAGAGGAGGAACATGGGGCTTGTGACAAGGTTCGCTTGAACAAGCACTTGCACCAGCTGTGGATCGTGGATGAATCGAAATGCAGTTGGTGCTTGGAGGACAATAAATCATCCATCGACTTACTAGCGTTAGCTAGGGTAGGTGAGGTGTACATCAGAAGCTGCGTGCTCAATCTGACATAAGAGAAATGGAACCGTGGAAGCTGTCTGCCTTCGCTAGGAAGGCCTGGCTACCTGGCCGACTTACTATGTGTTTGAGTATATAAGTGGCCCAGGCAGTTGACCTAAGTGCAAGGAATTTCATTCATGTGTTAATGATAATTTAGCTCATGAAGTATTTAAGGTAAATATATAGCTATAGGTGAGTTAAAAGTCTTTGGTAATCAAAATAGAATCCGCATACATATAAGCAGAGTCCAGATACAAATCTCAAATATACTTGGAATAATTTAAAAATTGGTCTTCAGATTCAAATTACGTAAATATTAAAATTATTCAAGGCATTAACATAAAGTGCCTATGAGCATTGGAAATAAAATACTCAAATAACGAAATATGCTTATAATGCGGTGGAAAAGAATTAAAAGATAAACGATCGGGAAAATGAGAAAGCACTAAATGCGACAATGATTAAAAAACAAATAAAATATATGCACATGTTAATAGAAACAAACAAAATTTTTTTTGTCGATCGCAAAAACATGAATTATGCAACACTAAAAGGGAGGGGGGGGGGGGCAGTCTTATAGGTTGGATCGGGCTAATGTCTGTTCTTAATCACTTAATTAAGTACATACTTTTCTTTCAATTTGTAAACTTAACAATAATATTTATAAAAGATAAATAAAAAATCTAAAATTACCGCTAATTAAAATTACATCAAAATCCCAAAAACGTGGTTTAGCCCTCGTTTTTCTTTTTTTTAACAAATAGAATTATGTCAACCTTTTTCCAAAAATGTAATTTTGTGAAATTTTAATGTGGCCATTGTTCCACTGACAAGTAAGTGAAAGAACTCTAACCTATTTTCTTTTAGATATACCCAATACAAAATTCACCCTTCGTGCTTCACACATTTAATTTAACTACTTTCACATCTTAATAATTTTCAACATATTGTGATCAACTAAAATGCATAAGCTACTAAATAAATATCACTCTGTCCTAAGTTTTAACTTGAACTTGGAAATTGTTATTTAAACATTAAAGGCAAACTATAAACAACGCGAGCAATCAACGGAAGCGATTTTGAACCTTAAGCAAACAATGGTTAGCACTTTTTAAATATAAATACGCTACCGATCCTTCAGTTCGGCAGACTTTGGTCTCACCCAAAACCAGCTTCAGGCTGCCTTTAGGTTCTATTCGCTTCTAGGTTAGCCACATGGCTGCTTAAGGTTCTACTCCTTTACTCCTGACCCAAACCTTGTACCTATTAGCCACATGGCTGCTGAGTCTAGGCGTTTCATAACCGCAGTAATAAAAGTCAAATCGATGATAAGTTTGTCAGAGTTCTGAGAAAGATATGTTAAAAAGTCTAGTGCAATATTCAAGTGCTCTTTCACCTTAAATAAAACACAACATAAAACTCTTAATAAAAACTATATTTATAAGATAGTGACCAAAGACCTATAAACAATTAAAAACCATACCTTAAATCGAGAAAGCATGCGCGCCATAGTAATCGGGTATAATAGAATCTTTTTTTTTACATTTCTGACCAATAGACATTGTTAAAGTTTTATCATTAAGTCTTTGACCAATATACATTTTTATTGTTTTAACTAAAGTGCTTTCTTTATCAGCTCTTCTCACCTGACGTAAATCAATTCCGGACCCTCTGAACTATACCCCTGCACGCTAAGCAAGGCGTGTCATCACGGATAAAACATACAGTGGCATATTGGGGAAGCGTAAGTTTAACCAAGAGACCCCGTCATTGTACTAATCGTGACACGATTCTTCTCTGAGACGTTGCAATTCTTTTTATTCGTGACAATATTACTGTAACAAAGTCAATTTTATCAATTCCTTTTCTTATAAATTTTCCTAAAACAGTTACTAACATTCCATTAATAGGAGGTTCTTTTACTTGCTTTGCAGTAACACTAATGATGGGCTAAGGCCGAAAGCACTTTTATAATGAGTGAAAAATGGAAAAGAAAGCCAATCGAAAGGAATATCAGCAAAAATAATTAAAGCTGGATCAAGAAAACTAATATGATAAATAAGGCACCCATGAAACACCAAAGTCGTAGAATATTTTCTTTAATTCTGACAGAAAATAAAATAAATAAACATTTTATAAATGCCCCTTATAAGATTAGAAACCACACATGAAATTCACTCTGATCATCTTACGTTGATTGCTCTCTTCCGATTCAGAGTCTTCGAAATGAAAAAAAAAATCAACACGTTGCGTTTATATTCGTTTCGAATTATTTTTAGCTCACAGGATCATACCACATTTCATTTTACGTAATTTCGGTGACTTTTAACCCTGACAAAGATATTTTCACTTCGATTCCTTACATTGCTTTAATCATGATTAAGGCAGGTGTGAAAGCATTTTTGCACCTAGAAAATGAGCTAATTTGGCGGAAATTGTAAAAGCCTTACATGTAGTTAGTCAGGTCGTTAAACAAAAAGGAGACAAAGGCGTTCCTTTGAAAAACCTTTCGCTTTAAGGCGAACTTAAGTGGCGAAGTTGGCGCTCCGAGAACTTCGGCGAACATCTAAATAAGTCTGTCGGTTGTATTATATTATTTCAGAGATGACAACAAGAAGGGGAACGCTCGTTGGGATTTTCACAATGAAGCCAACCCTCTGATTTTAGCTCCACACTTACGCTTTGAACTTGAATATAAATTTGAAGGGGGCTTTTTTTTTAATCAGATATACATATTTCATAAAGAAGAAGTTAAAAGGCATTTTAGTAAAAGGTCCCTATAAATTGATATTTTTTCATGTTGTAAAAACATGTACTAAAAACTTCCTTCCACTTTCGGAGATGTTTAGACCAAAGGAAAACGACAACATTAATTTTGTTGAAGGTAATCAACGCTAGTAAATTTTTTAAAAGCCTTCTCTCAGCACTAAGCCGTGAGAAATCCTACTAACTATCTTAAAATGTCACATTTTAATGGTGCTAAATGTAAACACGGCCCTCAGTCCGAGACACCCCTTAAGTGGTGAGAGGGCCTATATATGGCAGGAAAACTCGCCAATGTAGATGCAGAAATGCATAGACTAGGGGTCAAGATTTTGGGGCTAAGCGAGGTGCGATGACCAGGTATTGGAACTCACCGGACTAAAAATGGCGTCCTCTACTACTCTGGTGCCGACGATCCCGAACACCAGTATGGCGTAGCTATCTCCTCTGAATTAGAAAAATCTGTAATTGACTTCATCCCACTCGGAGATCGAGTGATGCTTTTGAGACTCCTCACTACCCATAGAGTTATGAACGTAATTCAGGAACGTAATTTATAATTCGTACTCTGCTTTAGAAGAAGCTATGGAAACAACAAAACAAGGGGAGATGACAGTTGTTCGTGGCGACTCTAACGCCAAAATCGGGAAAGGTGCTGATGGCGAGGTCTGCGGAGATAATGGTCTGGGAGCACGCAATACTGGAGGAGATAGTCTGGTGCAATTTTCTACAGAGCACCGCCTCTCTGCTGCCAACACTTTTTTCAAATAACATCCTCGATGTCTATACACGTGGAAATCCCCAGCCGATCGTGATAACCGCATAGTCAGAAATCAAATAGATTTCGTCCTCATCAAGAGACATTTAATGAAGTTTGTCAAATCAGCAACAACATATCCTGGTGCCAACATCAACAGCCACGACAATCACGTAGTAATAAATCTACAGCTTTGTTACTTCACTAGAATCCTACTAGTTTAATAAACCGAAGCGAGTCGATGCCAACGACCCAAGCAACCGAGAATGTGAAGGTGCGTCTACAAACAACTGACAATTGCAATGACGACGACGTAGAGCCTCGGTACACTGCCTTAAAGAAGGCTCTTGTAAAAACCCAGGAGGTTGACATTGGGTATGTACAAGCCTCTAAAAAACTACAGTGGATGACAGATGAAATTCTGCAACTTATGAACGAGAGAAGGAAACACAAATCCACAGACAATATCCGGTACAGGGAGTTGAGCAGGGCGGTGAGATCAGAATGCCGAAAAGCGTAGGAAGGATGGGTAGCTAAAAAATGCAGTGAAACGAAGACACTAGACTCGTTTATTCTCCACAAAAATATCAAGGAATTCACAAACACACAACGCAAGCAGATCCACGGTATTTTGAAGGACACACATCAAATCAAATCAAACATGCTTTATTGTACAAAGACATGGTCCCACTTACCAAGCTTTTTACTCTAAACAAATTATGTAGGTAAGTCAAATAAGGGAAAGTCATTAAATTATAAAACAAACAGCAACTAATAAGTCAAACAATACAATATGACAACAAAACAATAAATCATATAAACATGTAAGTACAAAAAAATAAAAATAGAAATAAAGATAATAATACATAAGGGTGTACTAAATCATAAAAGTAAACATATAAACACACAAAACAAACCATCACAACCATACCCGGCTAAAATTTTTCAGAATAAAATTGTTTTAATGTATAATATGCCTTGTCCTGCAAAAACAATTTAACCCTACCAAAAAACAATTTAATGTTCTGAGCACTTCTATACAATAGAGGCAAATGATTATAAATTCTTCTGCTCTCATAAATTATTGCATTCTTAGCAAGAGCACTTTTTGGTATTGGAAGCCAAAGTTCACCGCCAGCTCTAGTACTGTAAGCATTTCGTTTTTCCATGTTTTTATATTTTTTATGAATTAAGATTACAGTTTCTAATATAAAAAAGCATTTTAGTGTAAGTATTTTTTCAGTTTTAAAAAATGCTTTACAATGGTCTCTTGGTTTTAATCTACAAACATACCTTAGAGCACGCTTCTGAAGGACAAAAACAGATTGCAGTAGCTGTCCGCTACAAAAACCCCAAAACGCTATCCCATATCTTAGATTTGATTCTACCAAAGAAAAGTATACGGACCTTGCCAAAGAATGACCCAATTCCAAACTGACCAACCTAACCGCATAGCAAGCTGATGCCAATTTTCAATTAAGAGAATTGACATGTACTGAAAATTTCAACTGTCTGTCAATATGAATACCCAAGAATCTGGCATCATTCTTATCCTCTAGCCTGCTGCTTTCCAAAGGTATGCCCTGTAAGTCACACTTGAAGGACAAAATATTAGTTTTGCTAATGTTAAATGATTGACAATTTGCATCATACCACTGCTTAATTTTTGTTATGTCTCTCAACACTAGTGTGTTGAGCCTATCTGGGCACTGGTCCAGCCATAAAATCGTGATATCATCCGCAAACAAAGTGAGGTGACCAGCAATAGCAAGGTTTGCTAAATCATTGATATATAAAAGAAAAAGGAGCGGTCCCAAAACTGAACCCTGGGGCACACCATAGGAATTTACAAGCAGTTCCGAATCGCTTCCCTGCCATCTAACCAGTTGACTCCTGTCCGACAAATACGACGCAACCCATCCCAAAGCAACCCCCCGAAACCGATAACACCGAAGCTTCCGCAGCAGTATTTCCCGATTGACACTATTAAACGCCTTTGAGAAATCGCAAAACACTGCCCCAGCCACATCGCCGCCATTCAAACCCAGGTACAGCCGCTCCAAAAAAGCGAACATCGCATCCCTTGTACCTTTTGAATCCTGGAAGCCAAACTGGCAGTCCCTCAGCAATCTATGCCTGTCAATAAATGACATCATTCTCTTCTTTACTAGTTTTTCTATTATTTTTGAAAGTGTAGGAAGTATGGATATAGGGCGGTAACATGAAGAATCCTCTACGTCCCCACCTTTAAATGGGGGCCTCACTAAACCAAAATTTTCACGAGCGTTGAGGAAAAGCTAAAAAGATGGAAGTAATATGTGGAGGCTCTCTTCAATGACACACGACCCCATCAACCACCTAGAGACTATGATATCAACGAACCCAGTTCTGCTATCACGATAGAGGAAGTGAAACGTGCTATAAAACTTCAGGAAAATGACAAGGTTGTAGGACCAGACCAGATTCACACGGAAACCTTAAAATTGATCGTCATTGCAGATGATAGGGGCCTAAAACTTTTTACATCCTTATTCAACTCAGTATACGAATCTGGGAAAATACCAACGGACTGGCTCAGGTTGACGTCCACCACTTTTCCAAAAAACCGCGAGCGCTTCTCAATGCGACGTCCACCGAATGATAAGCCTGATGTCTCACGTCCTCCAGGTCTTTCTGCGTATCGTCCACATGCGCATATGCGCTAGATGTGAGGGACAGGTTGGCGGAACGTAATTTGGATTTAGGAAGGGAGTGGGCACGCGTGAGGCTGTCTTCTCTCTCAACGTTCTCACACAGCGATGCAGAGACTTGAATGTCGATATTTACGCCTGCTTTATTGACTACCGAAAAGCTTTCGACTGTGTCTCGCACCAGAAGCTTATTAAGATTCTAAAATACGCCGGATTGTGTTCTCCAAGACACCAAGACGGACGGTCTTTCAAATTAACAACCAGGTCGTGGAACAAGTGCCGTCCGTTAAATATCTTGGAGCCCTCGTCAACTAGAACAGTGACCCTTGTAACATTCCGATTTGGCCAGTGTCAAATATTTTTAAATTTCATTTTATACGTCGCTTTTAGCAAAAAAAAATGCTGTATTTTGCTGTAAGAATTATTGAAAAGGGGTCAATACTCATCGGTTAATTAATTCTAAATTTATTGATTCGATTTGCTGTCAATAAGCTTAAAATTTACGCATTTCTTAATGTAAATTAACTCTATTCTAAATATAGGTTAACGATCTATTTGTATTAGCTTTTATAACACTTTGTGACTATATCTATTTTAGTGGATAAGCGAAGCACAGATCGCTTAGGTTTGATTCAATCACTAAAATAGGATATTATTATTATTAGGATAGCTTTGCTTAATTTATATTACATTACCGTAGAACAGCCGGCAAACCGGTTTATATTTTTAAGAATTCTGTTAATAAACCCTGCTTTTAGGCTTCATTAGATTCGTCAAATTCATATTTTATTTTCGGTTTGAATATTTCATAACTTTTTAGAATTCCCGGTTGCTTAATTCCAATCACCGGCTGATCATTTCTGAGATCTTTTTGGGACCTCTGTTTTACTTTTTCCACGCGGCCTTTCGATTGTAACTTTTGGAATATTGTGTTGGCAATATTGGCTAGTAGCAATGAGCTATTTCCCATAATTGCTGCTGTCGATTTCGATTTTTAAAATTTTATCACTTCGTTTGGGAATATTTTCTAGTATTTCTTCAACAATATTTTAATTTCAGCGCATCAATGGTGGCTCCCGCCGTTGTTTTACCATCATAATAAACGAGAATTAAGTCGTTTATTATCTTCATCAGTTGGCATTCTTCAGCTTCTCCCTTCTTACTGATCTGACGTAGTTCTTTAATCTCGTTGAAGGAAAAAGGCAAATTGACTGAAACGAAAAGAGAGTCCTTCTAGAAATACCCTTCGGTGTGAAGAGAAGCTTTCTGCTTGAGTGCAGTCATAGAGACTCAACCTTTAGTATTGTGATTTAATACTACCCTTTCTTTGGGAATATATTGTGTTGGTTTTTGTTTGTGGTTTGAGACGACCGATTTCTCGGGATTTTCACTATTTCACTAGGTAAGCATTTTCTCTGGAATTAATTTTTTTCTATTGCTTGTGAAGCACAAGGACGCTATGATTTTAATGGCCTTTTCCTTTATTTCCAGAAGCATCCGAGCTCTTCATACTAAACCGAGACCGTCGACTCTAGCAATCCTCACACACTAGCGAGGTAATTATTGCTACATTTTTTTGTCTATATTAACGATTTAATTGCTTTATCTGTGTTAACCTTTTTTTTGTACATTGTCCACCATTTGCATTCCATGGGTTATCTTATCTACTACATTTTATCAAATCTGAATGTTCATTTTAATGTGACTTTAGTTCTGATCATATGGGGAAGTTTATATTTTCTTTTAGGGGTGATTCATACCCATATTTTTTATATTCAAGTTGTCTGTACCTTAGTATTTCTTTATTTGCTGATGGTCATTGAAAATCCATTGATAATTTTTGGGGGAATTTGTTTTATAAAGAAAATATATTTATGCAAGAGGGGCTATAGTTTTTCATTGAAGTAAGGGTGTTTGGTCTAATGCATATTTGGTTATTGCAGGGTTCTATTACCGGGCTACAAGTCCTACCTCTGGACAAGTCCTAATCCCGGACCAATTCAATCACCTGGCTACAGATCCCATCTGTGGGCCAATTTTATTGCCGAGTCCTCTGCTGGTTCTACCCTCGGGGTCAGTGCCATAGCAGTGCCAACAGGTGCCCGGCGCCTCCACCAGAGTTTGACCGGATCTAAGTGGTATCGTACAGAAGCTTAAGTTTATTTATTCATTTATTTTTCTGTCCGACTGTTATAATCGCTCTTATTGCTTTAATATAAATCAAGCATGGACCGCCAAGCTCTAAGATAGCTCTCATTAATTTTATTTTGCATGTATTCATTTGTTTATCAGACCGATTAATATCATCGCTCTTAATTTTCCTTTTTTTATTATAAATCAAGCATTGACAGTCGAGCTTTAACATACTTTCAAGAATTTTATTCTTTTTATTCGTTTATCGGGTCCATTGATTTAATTATTATGGCCATTTATTACTACCTACTATTATTGCTATATTTATAATTGGTGCAGCTACTAGCACGCACACATATATGTAATTAGCTTAGGTAAAATCAAAGTGATCACTTCGGATTGTAGTGTTTAGCGCATTTAGTTGTAAGGCATACAGTACCGAGTGTTAGCAACAGAATTGGTCTCCGTACAATCTCCATATTGTACTCTATTTATCAATGACGTTAATAGGCATTTGACATTCCTTTGTCTTTAAAATCGCAAATTTTACTATAGTATTGTTGCTGTGTTTGAAAAAAAAGCTTAGTAGCAAGATTGTGTTTTCTTTTTAAGTTGAGATTGAGTTCCTTTGATTTAATAAGCGTGCTTAGCCACCCTGCACAACACCAGCGGAGCTTTTGCAGTTTAGTTGGGAAAAATTGGTGGCGCCCTACGACCCCACTACCGGGGCCGCGCATTTGTAACACGTCTCTCCGGTGCTAGGTTTATTTTTATTAAAAATCTTTACTTTTAACTTCAAAAGGAAAAACGTGTGGCACCCTAAAATGGAAATCAGATCAAGGATAGAACAGGCGAGAAGGACATTCATCTCCATGAAGACCCTCTTCACTAGTAGAGACCTTTGTAATAATGCTTATGTAATAATTTAAATCGGTAAAACTTTTGTTCCATTTATGTGGTTGTTTTGTCCATAGCAACTAAAAACAGCAAAAATTAAACAAAAAAATACAATTTCTAATTGGCGAATTGTGATCTATTCATTTGTTGAGAGCTTTGTTTCTTTAAAATTATATGCATCGCTTGTCAATTGGATTGGCTGAAATATTTATAATGTAGATGTTTTTACATTTTAAGGTTGTAATAATTATTATTATTGTGCATTGATTTTGTATAGAATTTTATCGTTACCTTTTATTTCACCTTTTCTGCCAAAAGCCAGATTTATTTGTAGCCATAATTTTTGGTGTATGGAATTAATATGGACTGATTAGAGCAACTTTATTTCTATTAAATGATAAAACATGGTTGCCAGAATGTTAAAAATATTCAATATTTAAAACATTACTTGTTTAGACAGTATAATCCTATTTAAAACAGGCAGACAAGTTTATTTACCATTTTGGTTTTAGCTCCATACTTACGCTTAGAACTTGAATATAAATTTGAAGGGGGCTATTTTTTTATCAGATATATATTTTTCAAATTGATATTTTTTCATGTTGTAAAAACCTGTACTAAAAACTTCCTTCCACTTTAGAAGATGTTTAGATCAAAGGAGGACAACAACATCATTTTTTTTAAGGTAATTAACACTAGTAAGTTTTTAAAAGCTAATATATTAACACATTTTTGGATGAGCTACACTCATACTTTTTGTATGAATACTTATTAATTAAAATAGTAGTATTTCAACCCACTTTAAAAAACAAATATGCCTGCATACAAATTCGTGCTTCAAAAGCCACATAATCAGGTGAAGCCAATTTAAATAAAGCCAAAGAAATCTCATTTGTAAACTTTTAGGTTTCGTAACTCTGAGTTCATTGAATCGAACGAGCTAGACCAATTTCTCGGCTCGTTAACTTTTATTTCGAATTTTTATTACTCTAGTTATATAATTGGTAGCACAAAAACATATTGCATTGACCCATGAAGTAATTGCGTTTTATTTGCTAATAATATTATTAATTTAGGCTTTAGTTGCTTAACTGATTCTCCAGCGTGTCAGTGGCTAAAATGATTCAAATCACATCAATTATATTATAGCGTGGTTATTGATATAATTTGCCATACACATTATATGGGCTTCCATCCATATTATTATAAAACTAGATTAGATTAACCTGCCGTGATATGGAACAATACAGGACTCCTTAAACTGACTTTTTTTGATAGGAGTGCGTTTGACTGGTTTCTCAGTTTTCAACAAAAATTTAACTTGTCAATACTTCCTGGTCATCAGAGAATAGAAACATTGTCTTTTAATGCCCATAGTTGAAGCGGCAAATTATTTTCTAACAATGTATTCATAACACTACCGACGGCAATAATTAGAGCTACGAGGTGCTTTAGAATTGCACAAAGGGTTGTTTATACTTATTGATTCTCCACTTTATAAGGCCAAATTGTTAGAGTTTATTGAGCCAATGTGTTTACGTCAATTAGCTCAGCTTAGTGATGCATTAGATTAACAGTAACGGGGACATTAAATAGTCATTAGTTATTGTCGAAAGGCTCGTTCAATTAAACTGCAATATGGGAGCTTTATGTCAACTGCTGCCAACTCTATAAATTTGGCAGAAAATTCGAATGGTTAATTCTATTCAGATAGAGAACAATTTAAATTAAGGAGATATAAAGCAGATTGAGATGTATATTTTTATTATCTTCCAATACAAGTCGAGAATTACATAAAGTCTATCCCATTGCAGTTAATAGCAGAAACTGATGGTTAGGGTTACATGTTAATCACCAATCAGAAACCATACTGCTTGCTTGCTGAATCAGATTCCAGGAAGGTTGTTATTGGGTTTCGTTGTTATGTACCTACCCACCTCTATGTATAAGACATATCAAAATAAAACCCATTTTAGTTTTTGTTCTGAGGAGCAAGTAACATCCGATGTTTTTCCCCAGTTCCTATACTGCTAACTCAAACTAACCCAAACTCACATATTGAACTTCCATTATGCCCTCGAATACCAGCAACCTATAAGACATGTCCGCAGCATTGACCACAAAGTTAAAAATGTTATTAGAAGAAGAGTAAATAATATATTTTTTTACAATTATTGAATTTGTCAATATAACAACTTCTTTAAAGGCCTTTAAGGCGATTAAGTGTGCTTTGGGAAAGCTTCGATATTAATATTTTGAAGTTACAAAATACGGAATATGTAAGTTGCAATATGTGCAATATTCTTAAGCATTAAACAAGCCTCATGGTTTTAATATCGCATACTCGTTCATGTTGTAACGTTAATGTGTTCGTAATATGAACAAGCATGAAACTTGAAGAAGACTAGCATTGCATCAAAAAAATATGGCCCTTGCAATTTTTTAAAAAAAAATTTACTTTGATATGTCTTTGACCAGCCAAGAAAAGCTAAATAGAAAATTTTAAGTACGGTCTAAAGTATCCTATCAATTGCAATTAACCAGGAAATTTGGAAATTAGTAAATCTTTCTATCGGAAGATTTTGGAGCGGTCAGATATAAATGAAGGAATTTATTTATGGCGTGTATATTTTTGAAAATGTGGTAATTTTGGGCCGTTCTAGCACTAAAATGTCGTCAGAGAATTTCTACGAGAAAAACTCTCTTAAAGCTTGTTTTTTCGAAAATGTCGGAAAATTTACTTTTCTGGGAAGCTTATGTAGTACTTTACAACTTTCTTGTAATCAAAATTCAAAGTAGAAAAGAAATTTATTAAAAATTATATCCAACCATTATACAACCTATATCTTATTATTCAATACAAGTTCCCATAAAGACAAAAGAATCAGCTATGGGTGCTCGACTGCAACATGATACCGAGGACGGTATCATGAATCCCTATTCAATACACTTCATTTCCCCTAAATATTAGTTCTTGTAAGAGTAATGAATATAATAAAGCTATGCTACGCCTATTCCAGGTCCAAGTTATCTTATGTTTGATGATATTGCATGATATAATAAGTGAATGAATTAATGAATTTTCAAAAATAACACTTTCTAGATAGCAGTATTGTGCAGTAGATTCAATCCCCTCTGGGAACACTTACAAAATTATTATTTTAATGAGAAAAGAAATCCCCCTGTACAGAAAATAAATGAGTATGTACAAAATGTAAGATATATAATATATTTATTTACCTAGCTACGTAGGGTTTTTAATGCGGATGACGAATGGGAGCAAGGCTCTCTCCTACAGGCACCCCTTGAGGAAGGAAGCGGCGTATTTTGTTCCGGAATCCTCTGCACGTAGCCAGTTACCAAAAGAAATCTTGACTTCAGGCAAAACCGATCCACAGTCAAATAATTTACTACACCAAACTGGTAACGTATGCCAACTTCTCTAGCACGAAATAAGATTATCCCCGTAAGGGCGCATTAGAAATTTTTAAACTTTTTATCTGGGTTACGCACTGCCTCCTCTTAGGAGGGTTTACCAAGAAAGAGAACGAAGTCAATTCAAGATTGTCAAACTAGAACGCCAAGGTCAATATGTTTAAGGGCCAGAAAAAGATTCGACCTTACATTCTCTTGCAACACACGTAAAATACAACAAGATGGTTGCCACCAAATTTAATAACATCTTCATAGGTAATGAAACGTACCTAAGGCTGTTTGATGTATTGCTGGAAGGACAAAGAAAACCAACGATAAAACCATTTTCCACAATGACCAAAGCAACCAGAAACTAATTCATTCCCGTCCGCGGCCATTTTAAACGCCGGGCATCAAAAAAGCTACACGCATGAATCCGCGGCGCAATGATTCAAGCCTAAATGCACCTTTAGCCCAGAGCCTGCGTCTTTGTTTGAACAGCTGCGAAGCAACCCCAGCGGTGTTGCCAAATTTTGGAAACACAACGCAACCACTAAAACATCTTGGCTGCGTACATCAAGCGAAAGCGAAAGACAGTCGTTTAACATCAAACTGATGGTAGCATATCAATCAATTATGTTGTTTCTTGTTGGAATGGTCCGCAAACAAATCAAAATAGCACGAGCATCGCTAGAGCAACATGTATACCTGGCAACATTCCCAGAGTATCCCTCGATAGGCAACTTACAATTATCGTCAATCACCTGACGTTTGAGGGTTATATCAGAAATAAACATTGACTGAATTTTTAACTTTTCCTATTAAATATTGAAACAAATCCAGGAAAATAACCGACAAAATTCTGAAACCAATATTTCTGACATCCATGAGACTGTTTTTGATGTATATTATCACCGAGAAGGTGATTATTCGGGAAGGTAAGAGAATTATTGAATGTTTTGAAATGCATTGCTATAAATGCCTATAACTTTGAATGTTTTCTCGATATCGATGGCCAGAACACAGTACGCTTTATTGATTGATTATGTGCTAAGCCAGTGAAAATGTTCATAAAGCCCGATCGATCCTATCAAACGACAGCCATGCAGGTATCTAAACGAGTAAGTAGTATTGTGTTAGCTTGAGGGACTAGCATAATAGATGTAGGCTTAAAGGTGAAGTAACTAGCTTTGTTTGACCTCTATCTGTTACATGTTTTCATACTAATTTGACATGTAACAGTTTATATCATTTTAAATAATGAATATGTAATGAAATGGTTGTAGGTTATTTGTCTAAATTACCGTCTATTTCTTACCGATATGTATAATTTTAATTAATGAATTTATTATTAAGCAACTAACTGTAGGCCGTTTGACGTCTATCATTTATATTCTCGTTAATTCGCGTTTCATTCATTGATCTAGCTGTCTTGTTTATCGAGTTTACCTTTCAAGGATATAGTGAATTTTATCTTTGTTTTGTTAAAAAATCATTTGGCTACTGTCCGAATAGCTGATTGAGTTAATTTTTACTGCATTTGGCTGTAAAGCTCATAGCAGTAATTTATTTCACATAACTGAAATTTACAAAATATAGATATTTAACATATTAACTGTATGGTTATTTTATTGGTTTGGTATTATTAGGGACTATTTATGTGTATTCAAAATTTTTTAACGTTCTTTTACAGGGCATTTACTCTAATTTATATTACCCTATTTTCAAGGATGAATACTCATTGATAAATTCATTGTAAAAAAATTAGTGACGACGTACCTTAACTGCCAAGTCATTAACCCACGCCTTTTACAAAAAATTAATCCGCTGAGTAAACCTGGCATATGAACAATAAGGTTACATATGTGACACCCAATGCTTAAGGCTGGTTACGATTTAAATAAAAATTTTCTCACTTTGAAGTTGCAGCAGTTCATATTAAATCAAATTGAAGCCAATATGTATTTGAGATGGAAGATGAACTAATAATATTCAAATAACTTCTAAAATAAGATCTGTAATATATCAAACAAATATTTGTTCAGGAAAAATTAAGAAATAAATTATTAGCTTGATTAAATGGAACGAAATATCTAAAGAACTGTATGCATATATTTTAAAACACCTACAGTGCCAGCGAACATGAAGCTTAGTACATACTGCATAAACAGCAACTTGTTAAATGCAAATATATCTTTAATCTACATGGCTACAAATGCTTTGCGAGATATCATTTTAAGCAGAAATTACCTATGAAACAACAATAACCGCTTTGAATGGCTGTGGAACTATAATGCCATGCATGTAAGTTTTATACAATTCAATCGAAGCGTAGTTGATTGTCTCAATAATTGGCTATTACTGGCTATATGTTGAGGAGATACCGATTTCATTGAGGTAAATCATTTCAATTATTCAACTCTATGGAGGTCGATTGGATAGGCATCATGTTTATGGGTAAGTGTGTTCGTGTTCAATTTGTAATGAGAAAGAACAATGCCTCTTAATATTTCAAATAAAATTTGAGGTACCTACTTATGTATATACTTTCTTTTAACTTATACTCACCAAAATCCCATCTAGTGATAGTATTCTTACCTGAAAATAAAGGAAACAATAATTAAAATTAATACCCTTAATAAAATATACTATAAGATATTTAAGAATTAACTACTGTATATGAGAAAGAAGAATTTAATTTAGATATCTTATTTCGCGTGTTGTCATGATTTATTTGATTTTTAACAATTTAAGGCAATATTTAATGATCTATGTATATTGCATCTTGGCTAATTGATTATAATTATTTTGTGTGTATGTATATGCAAAATCTAAAAGTTTCCAGCCAACGAGAGTGTTCTGAAACGTTTTTCTTCTATTCCTATAAAGGTTTTCTTAGAAATATTGCCGACGCGTAATATATCTTTCAAATCAGGTAAAAAGTTGATATAATATAAAGAGATATATAGGGCAAGCGACACTGAAAAAATAATCTAATAGTTTTAATTATAAGCCCATTATTATTGATAACTTAACTATAATTCATATCGATTTACACACTTGCCCTCCAGTCAACAAATTCAGCTAATATTGAATTAGTAATAAACAGGTTAATGAACTTCAATTTAATAGAAATCTATCTATTTTAATGCCAAAAGTGGTATTGAAAGCAATGAAAAGCCTATGATTTATTTAGGCATATACGTAAATGAATGAATAAAAAAATCTTTATAAATAATCGTAGAAAATCAATATTTCAATATTAATGGTCACAAATACAATTGCACCGAATCTAATACACCTTATTATTGAAGCAACCTTATTACGAGTCTATGGTGGGGCATCACCCGCAACGTACCGGCCGGCCGCCATTGCAATTCAAAAAATTATGAGGCTTATTAGCAGTCTGTAAGAGGATCACTTAATATCCGCATTCAGCACGCTAGGTAATGCACAAAAATTTAGTTTATATGCATTATAAGCATTGGCTATTATTCTGGCGTCTATTAGATATCGTCATATTGATTCAGATCCTTGCCATCCAGTCAATTATTTATTTATTTATTGACGGACAATGTTCATTTACAAAGTGTACCCTTAAACTACACTAGAGTCTATACAATCTTAAATCTAAACAGGAAAGGAAATTAATTTAAAAAGAGAATGTAATATAATAATAAGAAGACAGAACGCTATTCAATAGAGTAACTCAAACATTGATCAGCTGCAATAGCTGTCTAAGAAACAGTCTCTGAGTGCAGAAGAAATCAAGATGTTCGTGCTGGTTAGCAAGATTAGCAGAACGGGGAACAAGTGAATGAGCCCCATAATTGGTTCGATGAAAGGGTACATCAAATGTTTGGCGGCTACGGGTAATTCTGGATGGAGCATGCAGGCCAACCTCAGCGAGCAGATATGGGCAATCCACCAGTGGATTGAACACCTTGAAGAGGATATCAAGATGTCTGTGCATTCTTCTAACAGACAATGGCAAGATGTTGAGCCTACGGCACAGAGCATCATAGTGAACTCGCCACTGTTAAAAAATTTGTAATTTATGTAATGAAGGAATTTTCTTTGCACACGCTCAATCCTGTTGATATGGTTAGCGTAATGGGGGTTCCACACCCAACAGGCATATTCTAAGTGTGTTCTGACCTGACTGCTATAAAGAATTTTGAGAGAAACAATAGTGGAAAAGTCTTTAGAATTTTTTTAATGAACCCCAATATCTTCATCGCTTGCTTACATTATTTGCCATGTGTTCAGCAAATGATAGCTCCGCGTCAAGAGCAACTCCAAGATCCCTGACGGGTGGTAGGATATCACCATCAAATGACGTAATCAAAAGTTGTGGGCGACCGCAATTTAGAAAATTTTATAAGCATGCATTTAGATGTATTGACTTCCATTCCATTATTGTGGCACCACACTGCAAATCTGCTTAGGTCCTCCTGAAGTGCCAGACAGTCATTAGGGGTATCAATTATATTGAACAATTTCAAATCGTCGGCAAACAGGAGGAATTTAGAAGACCTAAAACATGTGAAAACATCATTTACGAAAAGATTGAAAAGAAGTGGCCCAATGTGAGACCTCTGAGGGACCCCGGATGGGACAGATTTTTCATGGGACAAAAAATTGTTCACTCACACCACCTGAGTTCGACCAGTAAGATAACTTTTAATCCAATTGAGCATAGGGCCAGATATTCCCAATGTATGGAGCTTGCATAATAATATCGCGTGAGGAACCCTTTCAAATGCCTTGGAAAAGTCTGTATAAACAGAATAAACCTCAGCACCCCCCTCCAAGGCCCCAAATACGTAATGAGAAGAAGCAAAAAGGTTGAGCTCAGTGTTTTTACCCAGGCAGAAGCCAAACTGCTCGCTAATAGTCTCAGGGGACGACACCGAACTCAGATACCTAGTTACAAGATTCTCGAAAACCTTAGGAATAACATTTATAACACAGATGGGTCTATAATTTTTTATGTCGGTTCTGTCACCAGCCTAATGTACAGGAACTACAAAATTGGACTTCCAAAAGCGAGGAAAGAGGCAGGTGCAAAGGTCTAGCTAGGATAAATGAACACTTTTTAAGTAAAATAGGGTGGATGCTGTCCGGTCCAGGCCCCTTGTAAACATTTAAATTACTCAACTCGGAATAAATGTCTGAAATTGGAATAGAATGATTGGTGATGTTCATATTATTAGATGAAATCACTTTCCTGCTGGCAACTTTCTTTACTGGAATAAAGATGTTCAATGTATGATATAATGTGTCATAGAATATGTTTAACATGCTTCGAATACTCATGTTGGAGTACAAACTCTCCCAACAGAAACTGCTTAACTAATCATTATTGAGTAGGTAATCAGCCGATTTAAAGTCATAATAAAATTCATAGGCCTGCCGACTAGTAATACAAAAATCTTTAGAAATTCCTAAATTAAAATATAAAGGTGGATGATGATAATTTTTTAATAATACGTACCAGTGGATCACAAGAGTCCACACTAAGTATTCTATGATTCAAAACTAGATCTAAGGTAACATTATAAATATGGTTTAACTGAAAAAGATTATGAAATGCACAGATGTCCGAAGTTGCCTCGATAGCCTCTACTGTTTGGGGTGAAACATATGAATCGTCACGTGGAATGGCTATGGAGCAGATATCCTTGTCAATCCACGTTGCCTTGGGAAGATTCAAATCACCTGCAATGCAGAGGTCACCACCATCAGGGAACATAATGCACACAAGGTCTATGCTGTCATGAACCAGTAAGTAATCACCTAGTGGAGAGTTTGGAGGTAAGTATATACATCCGAGAATGCATTGAGCCTTTCTAGGAACCAATCGTCACGTAAATCTGTTCGATAGGTGCTGGGATGGGTAAAAGCTTGTAGGAAACTGACTCGTGAACGGTGATCAGTACTCATCCCATAGATTGCTTAACACTAGTTTCCTCGGATCGATCTTTCCGAAAAAATAATCAACCATACCCAATTTAGCGTCAGTGATGTCGTGCGTCAAATTCGTTTTCGTTATACATTATAACATGGCTCTATTCAGCTAATATTGAATGAATAATAAACAAGTTGATGAGTTTCAAAGAAAAAAATATTTCAATTTAACAGATCTACTTATTTCAATTTGCAAGCAAAGAAAAGCCTAGAGTTATTTTCAAAAAACCTATGTTTTATTTAGGCATATACGTAATTTAATGAATAATAAAAACTTTTAAGAGAATAGTAGATAATTAGTAGTCAATAATTAGTATGTCAATATTATTAGTCACAACTACATGGAATCTGATACTTCTTATTACTGAAGCCACCATATTACGAGTATAGCGTTGGGCGCCACCCGCAATGTACCGGCCGGCCGCCATTGCAATTCAGAAAGTCATGAGGTTACCAATGTTATTATCATCGCAATGCTTTATTAGCGGCATATACAATAAAATATGAAAAAATTGTTAAAAGTTGGGAGTCTGGAAGAGGAGACCTTAACACCCGCATTCAGTACGGTAAGTAACGCACGAGAACTTAGTTTTCCTAATCGATAAAACAATAATAATGATTGTATTGAGTATAATTTCATAAGTTATTAAAACAATAACGTTAAACAAAAATTCAGTAGTAATTACATTTCATTTATTAATAGGAATTAGTCGTGTAATATTAGACATATTTATTTCAACAATATAAAATATTGTATAAAAACGAAATAGTGTTTAGGCAAAATATCATAATATTCATATTAAAAAGATTTATTGTTTAACCAATTATAGAGTAAATATTGTGCCCAATTAAACATTTCTTTTGAGTGTTTCCAGTTATTACTTAAATATTAAGTTTTATTTTTAATGATCTGTTTGAAAAATCTTTTAAAGGTATTTTTATCGAATTCCGGCTCTTCATGAACTTATTTTTAAATATTCAAAGTTTATTATTTCAAACTAAAAAAACTCATTTTATAATTATTCGTCAGTAGTTTCTAGCGCATACTTAAATAAAAATTAATAAAGGGTAGTATTACCAAAGACAAATAAACATCTCAGAAGTAACAAGTAACTGTAAAAATAAGGGAGACTAAGCTTGCTTCATTTTAGATAATAGTCTACACGATGATGGAAATCCTGCAAAAGTGTATTACTTTTTAGCTGATTATCAGTGATCCAGGCAGATAATCAAGTGGGTAGTATCAGGATACCCTGCTGGCCATACAACCAGGCCCCTATGGCCAATCCAAAGGCGGGAAAAGCAACCAAGCTTGCCGATAAAGCGCTCAAATATTTATCTAAATTAAGCCAAAACTAAGCATATGTAAAATACAACATAACTCTTAAAAACTTTATTATGAAACAGTGACCAAAGCCTATAATCAATTCAAGGTATACCTCAACCGAAAAGACATGCGTATTCTAGTAATCGGGTACAGTGTAACTTTAATAAGCCTTTCACCAATAGACATTGGTATTGATTTCACTAAAGGGTCTTCTTCATCATCTCTTCTCATCTGAGCTACATAACCTGCATGGCATCCAAGGCGTGGCTTCACGAAGCACAGGTCATGACAATATTTATTATGCCCAGTGCCTCCACTGAGTTTTTAGTATTTATTTGACCTTGTTAAAGTTTTCACTTTTGTCGTGTGGTCTTAAGCACGCACTGGATTTTTCTTAGTTTATATCGAACGTCTTCTACCTCCATGAATGGCCTTCAATTTGCTAGTTATACTCTTCACTTTATTTCTAAACATTTCTGCTTCTTCGTTGTTAATTCTGGATCTATTTCCAATCTCGATCGTCGCAAGATTCTCTATTCGGTCAGCTTCAGTTAGATAAACCATTGTTTCAATATTAATACGTTTGATTATTATCTTGAGCCAGCAAGAAAATGTCACAGAAGTATCAGAGAAATGCAAAAAATGATTGTATCAATTTCAAAAGCTACTAAAAGAAAAATAACGAAAGCATCATTAAGGATAGCACTTACCAATTATGAAAAATGCATCAGCAATTACAAAGAATGTGATGAATCAAACGGTGTTTGGATTAAACAAATATTAGTTGACTTAGGAAGTTGATTATACTTAAAAACTCCATCCACCCTGGATAATATAATGATTTCATTTATACTAAGACCCGATGGTTTGAACGAGTATTTCTCTCTAGGACTGTAATGTGTTCATTTATTCAACAATATCGATTCTTAATGGTGTTCCATTATTGCATTAAACCAAACCAAATCACTATTTACACCAAATATTAACTCTTCTAAAAATATATCAAAATTAATGAATTGTCACCGGTACCCTAGGTTAAATTTAATCGCCTTTAGTGTTCAGTTTAAAGTCGTCAAGCTTGACATCCGCGTCTTTTCCCGGAGTTTAAATTGGAAGTTGCAAGTGTGGTAATATGCAATAAAGTTGCCAGCTGCATTTGAACAGCGGCGATAAATTTAAGTTGGATAAACTTATTTGCGGACCAACACTTGCAGGCTTCGTGGCTCGTTCCACCTATATAAAATGATAATTAAACGATAAGGAATATTCGTTAAATTGACTTAGAATTTTATGAGTCTCTGCAGTGATTTTTTTTAGTTTAGAAACGCTACAATTGGGCATTTTATGCTGATATTGGGCGTTATAATAGAATGTGAATATAGAAATTAGGTTTTATTATGGAAGCGAATATACAATTTTAAAACAGCCCTTAAAAAAAGCTTGTTAGTATATTACTCTGTAATTTCGCTGGTCATTTCCATGAAAAATCAGCACATTCAATAGGAAAGGGGGCTATCAGCAGTTGTAGAATAATTATTAGATAATAATACAATATTTCGCTACTTGTATACAATTTTCTAATCAGGAAAATATATGCTTGCTTAAAGTTTCTTGAAATTATGGATTTTTACAACAAATTCTATTAGATATATTATTTTCAAAAATAAAAATAAAACAAATTTCTTCTTCTTCTTCCTCTTCTTCTTCAGCAGCAGCTTAATTCGCCCATCGTCGTGTGAACGCCTCCTTTAACTCCTGCCAGTCCTTTCTGTTGCAGGCTCTTCTCATCCAGCCATGTCCAGCCAATCTCTTTATGTCATCCGACCATCTTGTTTGAGGTCTTCCTCTACTTCTCTTGTTCTCCCATGGCTTTCATTCTATCACTCTCCGCGTCCATCTGTTGTCTGTCATTCTTTTAATATGTCCCGCCCAGTTCCACTTTAATGTACATATTCTTTCGACTATGTCTTTGACTTTTGTTCTTCTTCTTATTTCTATATTGGTGATGTGGTCTTGAAGATTAATGTTTAGGATTCGTCTTTCCATAGCTCGCTGTGTCGTTTGAAACTTATGGATAATGTTTTTGTTGAGCGCCCTGGTCTCTGTTCCGTAAGTGAGTACCGAAAGAACATACTGGTTGAAAACTTGCTATTTTATCGTATTCGGCATGTTGGACTTAAAAATCTCTTGTATCTTGCCAAACGCTGACCATCCCAAGGATATTCTTCGAGGTAGATCTGCGGTCAAGTTGTTTTTTGCTAACTCGATTTTCTGACCTAGGTTTAATATTTAGTTTTATTAATGTTGATTCTTAAACCTATTTGTTGTGATTTTTCGTTTAGTTCTTCAATCATACTCTGTAGATCCCTTTGGTTTCAGCTATCAGCGTGATGTCGTCAGCAAATCTAACATGATTTAGCCTTTCGCCGTCTATTAGGTTTCCTTTGTTCTGCTGAGAGATCGAGTCTCCTTGTCTTACTCCACGTTCTATCTTTATTTTATTTGTTTTTTCTTGTGTTGTCATTATTTGGGATGTCGCGCTTTCATATATGTATTTGATAATATTTGTGTATCGGTCATCGATTCTCCCATTACTTAGAGCATTTAATACCGCCCATATCTCTATCGAATCGAAAGCCTTCTCGTAGTCTATCATTGCCATCCAGAGTGTTATATTGTGTTCATTTGCTTTTTCTGTTAGTGTCCTTATCATTTGCAAGTGGTCCACAGTACTAACTGTAGCCTCGTTTAAAACCCGCTTGTTCTCTAGGTTGATATGCATCCAATTTATTGGTAAGCCTTTGGGTGATAATCCTTGCGAATACTTTATAGAGTACCGATAGCAGGCTTATTGGTCTACTATAGCGTTAAACCAATCCTTCGGAATTTTCATTTCAGCCAAGCAATAGTTGAATAGTCTTAAGATCTGAGCCATCATAGATTTACCTCCATTCTTTTATCATTTGTTGGGCATGTATTTAAGAGCGTTTTCTATTTCGGTCGTCGTTATTTCAGGAATATCTTCGGATCCTACATTTCTGACTACACCTCTATTTTTTTCTTCTTTCCCTGGTGGAGGTGTTTTCTTAGCCGCATAGAGTGATTTATAATATTTTCCACTGTTTTTGTTATTTCTTCCACCTCAGTAATTTCTTCCCCGTCGTCGTTTAATAACTTTGTTATTTGTTGTTTTCCTTCCTTCATATTTTTGTCTTTAGTTGTTTAAGATTTTTATGTTCTTTTAGGGTTTCTTTTATCCTCATATTTTTATGTTTTCTGTTATCTTCTCTTAATTTTTTCCTTATAGTTTTATTTAGTTGGGTTAGTTGTTATTTGTTCGATCCTTTAGTCTTCTTATTTTCTCTAATTAATTGTTGAGTTTCCTGACTTAGTTTGTGGTTCGTGGCTTTTTTATTCGGTAATATTGCTTGAGGTGCTTTCAGTAGGTTTTGTGTTATTTCTATGTTTAAGGTGTCGATGTCCGAATCTTGTTCCCCCTGCATATGTTCGTGTACGATCTCCGCGTATTTCATCATTTGCCGTTTTATTTCTTCACCCTCTATTCTTTTATTGTCAGGTCTTATCAGTTTCCTTCTTTCTTTTTGTGTGTTAATTCTTATTTTCACCCTCAGCATCCTGTGGTCGCTACCCATGTTTATCGTGTTTAGCACTGACGTATCTAAAACTATGTTTTTATCATTACAAATGACGTAGTCAATTTCGTTTTTTACATTTCCGTCTGGATTTTGCCAGGTCCAAAACAAATTTCACGTTGTGGTAATTTTGCAGGGGAACCGAGAAAAGAATCTCCTTTTCTTGGCTAATCCGGTGGTTGGCACAAAGCCCACCGCTTCAAGGCATCTCCGCATACCTAAACTAATTTATAGTTAGTCCTGGTTTCATAAACCCCTCTGAGTGCAGCTTAGTTATCAGAGCAAATTACTAGATCTTCTTCATGAGCTAGTGATGCAACATATGAACGCCCTCTTCAGCAAACTTACCTCTCCACGTTTTCGTTACCCCTCTCTTAATCCGCTTTGTCCTCGGTCGAGTCAACACGCGTTTTGTAGCGGCTCCTTTGTCGCCATTTTGGCGTTGGCTATCGTTCAGTGAACGTTGTTTCTCCCCGAGGAAGAATCGGGTGTCCTTGCCGGAAGAAATCCCCATACACGCTGGTATCCAGCTCGGGAACCGGATGTTCCCGTGGGATAATTTCTGTCTGTGTTTGCAAAGAGTAAGCTCACAGCTACCCCTTTACGTGCTCGACACCTTGAAGGGTTAAATAATATAGAGCCATCTATCCAACATTTCTTCCAGCTTGTTATATAGCTTACATGATACAAGAGGGAGGTGAAATGGAACCGTGGACTATGACTGAATTCAGATGTCCTTAGTTGGGCTGTCCGAAGCATCTTCATTTTTATAGGTTACAAGCAATACCTCTTATGGGAAAGTCTCTAGGGAGAAGCTTACAGTAAACTCTATCACACCATCGCAACTTATATCAGTTCCATTCCCCATAAATTCATAAGAATATTAAACCTTCAAGACGGAATCTCTTGCCAGGATAAATGAATAAAAAAAACATTAATCGTGAAGATTCACCGTAACAAAAAACGATATATCACTACTTTTGAATTAATCTACTGATCGCAAATAGCATACCAGTAATTATGCTCTTTAAGGCTCATTTTTGCATGTGAAAGGCAAGAACTGATACTACTAGACATTTTATGCAATAAGGCTAGGTCAACCTAATATCTATGGGCATACCGTTAAAAAAATATTCCCTCCAAACTAAAATAAAAGCTCTACTAGACAATATATTGTGTGGCCGGCAAAGTAGGACGTGTTGATGGGAGTATATAAAAACCTTTTCGCACAACTTCGCGTCGGCGTTTTAATGATCCTAGGCTTGGCCGGTTAGAAACGGCGAAAACTTCTCTCGTGTAAAACTTTTCACTTTAGCTGACTTTTACCAAGTCTACTGTATATCATTACATGTAAGTTATAACGATCTTCACAGCCTTTGCGACACACGAGATATATAGAAGCTAGGAAATGGTTTATAAACTTTGCACAACGCTTGCAGAAACTTTGGTGCAATGTTAATTCAATTCAATATAAAATGAATATGTTTACCAATAAAACTTTCCACTAAAGTGCTTTAGTAGGCAGTATATGTGGTCTCAGAGGCATCCCCACATACTATACCACTCCAATAGGCAGTCTTAAAGAGCACTTCAAGGCAAAATAACAGAGATTGAAGACTGGAAGAGAGGACCACCAGAAAGGTCTGAGGTGGGGTGGTATACCGTTGGCTCAAACAATAATCATGGAACCGGACGCGGGATGTACTCAAAACTAAGATAGAGACAGGAATTCCAATACACATCGAAGTTTTAATCACAGTATTGTCACGGCGACTGGCGTGTAGGTTATGTAGCTCACAATCGTGGTCGATCTATGTCAGGAGAGAAGAGGTGATAAAGAAGGCTATTCCTTTAAAAACAATAAACATGTCTATTAGTCAAAGACTTGATACATTTACACTCTAGCACATTCCTAAGGTGCGCATGTCTTTTCGATTGAAGTATACTGGTCACTGTTTCAAAATATAGTTTTTTAAGAGTTGTGTTGTGTTTTAATAATCGTTAGTTTTGGGTTAATTTCATTCCACTCAAAATTTACATCGCACTCTAACTGTTCAACAGATTCTACTTTGAAATTATATTTCTTAGAACTTTACAAATTCAACAAATTTATCGTACATTCTATTTTACTACTTTAGGTGGGGAGATCGGGTTCACGCACATGTGTGCTGCAAAACTCGGGTTTAAGTAGAAAATAAGGTTGCAGGTTAGGACTTTGTGCACATATGATCGTGGCATGTTTGAGGTTTATAATCGCTTGCGTTGACCGCTCTTGTTGTTTATAATTTGTCTTGAATGTTTACACAATATTTTCCAAGTTCAAGTTTAAACTTAGGACAGGGTGATATTTACTTAGTAATTTATGCATTTTAGTAGTTCATAGCATTTCAGCCGGAAGAACACTCTACTAAAGAAATTAAGGCGAGGATCAGCATCAACAATACAGATGCAATCTACTCGGAGAGCGAGGTAGCAGTAAGGCACCGAAAGTCTCTTATATAATATCTAAGTTGATACGAAACAGCTACAAGATATTAAATGAGCAAGACAGTTATATTAAATGATTCTTGCTAGGATTCCAAGGCGTATAGATAGCATAGGGAACGAGAAAGTAAATGAAACAACTCGAGGAAGTTGATCTTAGGCAATGACAGAACCAGAACTCTTTTGTGGTAGACACGTTTAAACATTCAAAGATATGTGGACAACATCATTATTTCAAGAATAGGGGAATGATCTAACAGGCCAGGAAGAGGTATATAGTAGGCATAGAGCATAGGTTCTAGACCAAAAAAATATCACTGGTGATCCCTAGTCCTCCTACTACCCTAGTTCACAAAAAAGAGCAAAAACAGCAAAACAGACAACAAAAATAGCAAAATAGACAGCAAAAATAGCAGTGGTTTTGCTCTCTGTTTTGCTATTTTTGCAGTCTGTTTTGATGTTTTTGCTGTCTGTTTTGCTGTTTTTTTTTTGGGAACTAGGGCGGTAGGAGGACTAGGGATCACTAGTTGTCTTTTTTTTGCTCTAGAACCTGTGCTTTTAACCTACTGCTAAAGAATGTACCTATTAATTAACTTTCAGCAAATCTACTTAGCCATAGCAGAAAAAACCCTATGCAGATTCTGCCAGGAAAAACATTTTATCAAAACTTTACCTGAAGGGCGTTATATTTTTAGGTGTGGCTGTGTAAGGGTAGGGCTAGCCTACCAGGGGAGCGCTTTCCGACTAGGGTAATTTGCAGTGGCAGGATTTTTTTATTAAAACTAGTTTTCCTGCATGAGAGCGTTTTCCAAGGGTTCTTAGCTCTGGAGAACAAAGTCCCTAAAGATGTAAGACTGAATTCTGCGGGTGTTGGCTGCTGTGCAGCTTTTGATACTAACCTTTGACCTCATTCGAGAGTCTTGTTTTGAATTATCAATAAGGCTAATCAGACTAGTTTATACTTGTGATAATAATAATTTTTACTTGAAATTCATGGTCAAGTTCAAACTCTTTATTGTGTGCTTTGATAATGCTAGTTCATGATAATATAACAACAAAAGTTTCATTATTTCAAATTGCTCTCATCATAGCGTATAAAAAAACAACGAGACCTTCGTGCTGATAAATTAGTCGTAACATAAAATCAGAAATATTGCGTTATAACCTAAATTGTACAATAAAGGGGCCTATACCCAGACAACCTAATTGTTCCAATTAAAACATTACAATAAAAAGAGGAAAACGCGATTTTTTGCAATATTACACATGGCGGAGCTCGGCAACATAAAAACACACATTTTATCCGAAAATTAACCGCGCAAAAAATTGTAAAAATGGCCTAAAAGCGGAACAAGTGACCCATTAATCTACGCAGACACGTCGAGTATTTAACCATCATTTTCAGACTTGCCCACACATTCGAAATTTCTAGGGTCTTTTGTATTTCGTTGTGATACTGACGCATGAATCTCATTTCTATTCTTCAATAATTACAATTATTTAGAAGTCGAACGAGTACCCATTACTCGACTTGCAGGATATTTCCTTAGTGGCTAACCCACTCCATATAAATCTAGTTAATTTCAAAATTAAGCAGATTATTAATTAATTAATACGCATACAACGGACAATGGAACGGAATTAATCTCAATAATCCTCGCTTTTGTGTTGCTGAAAATTCACATGCATTTGTTAGAGTTCGCTTCTAAAAATTCAGGTTATAGTTGGGGACTGGTATTATTGGAGATCATTTTTGCAAAACGCTCGTTAAATTGTTGGTTTTCAAGCTGCAAGCTGCAATTATTTTGAACTATGGATTCCCTTGTATAACGAACACAAAAATCGTTCCTTGATATTTAATGTGCAAAGATTTTCTTGAGATTAAATCTGAGAAGCAAACCAAATTTTTGGGTTACAGAACACTTACCATAAAAAATTTCTTTTTGCTTGCCATGTGAACTGGTAGGTCTAACTAAGCACATGGAGGCAATAGGCTTTCTTCTTTGGCATTCGATGACCGCATATTCAACATCACACTCTCCCCACACTAACAAATATATTTTTGATATCTTTAATAGCTAAATGGTGTCCCTAAAGAAGCTTTACTTATAGGACGTTACTCTGTAACATAAGTTTCAATATTAGGCCACTTTATTTATAGTCATTGTATCCTAGCAGAAGGAATAAGCCCCAT
>MU188796.1:32013-58570 GCA_016904865.1 Pissodes strobi
CACTTTATTTATAGTCATTGTATCCTAGCAGAAGGAATAAGCCCCATAAAAGTGTCAAAAACATTTGGAAAAACTGCAAAAAGCTCTTTCGAATAGTATAGTAGGGCACTAATGAAACTCCTAAGATGTGGAAACTTTGCGAATTTGTGTCTAGGCTCTAGAAATGTTGCAGTTTGCGACGACAGTAGACTATTTTAAATTACAACTAATAAGATATAGTAGACTTGATAATAGTTTGCTAAAGTGAAAAGTTTTGTATGTATGGAAAAAGTTTTTTTCGTCCTTAAGTTACCAGACAAAGAACATCAAAGTGGCGGTAAACAAGCGTTTTATAGCGAGACCTGAATCTATAATAAGGGAGTCTTAATATAAAATCACTCAAAGGAAACTTTTCTTTCGACATCATACTGTTGTATATGATTGGCCAAAACAGAAAAGTTTTAAGTCAATTATCCGTCATTGTTATGTTATATATTATCATTTCTATTTTCTTGAAATCAGAAGCAAAAGGAAGTGCTTTTAAATTAAAGTTGAATCTTATGCAATCGACGACTAATCCATGACGGTAAAAAAAGAGCTGGCTTGAACATGTTTTCGCATTAGTTAAATATTAAGATAGTTTGATACCGTTGGTTATACGGCAATTTATGTTATTAGACTGAAGGGACAGATAATTATTTCCTACTAGATATATTCTGTAGTTTTTTATTTAATTTGATATCCGATATAAGAAATTAAATAAATATTTCAACTTCAGTTTGTAGGGGGTGATAGAGTTAAATTATAGAGTATTTTTAATCACATCCTGCCTTACAATATATGCTGATAACTAGAATATTATATGCACCTTTACAAACAGAAAGACAAAGTTAAGCAGCTTAATTGCATTTTTATTCTCTTTTTATGTCCGACTAATTAAAGCCGGAAAATAAAAGAATTCTCATTACTTTAATGCCACAATTTAGACAATTAGAAAATCTGCTATAATAAAATAATAATACTGCTATGAATTTAGGCTCTGAATCTAAGTTTCCAGCAAGAAACTTAGCCTGGTCGTGCTAGATTTTGGTTAATCCACTCATGTCGCTTAGGTAGGATCGATATACGTCAGTAAGAATGCACATCGATAAAAACAATAGCAACTCTATTGACAAAAACTTAATGCATCTATATAATTATTATAATGCGCATGTGTCTTCATTTCAGGTATACTTGAAATGACGAACGAGGGTACTTTAGATATTAGTTTATTGTTTCGACTAGTATAATTTGGTTACCACTTAGAGATTAATCCAACTTAGATATTTGGTTTACCGAATTTGATATTATTGTAACCTAGACCTTTGACAGGTTTGTTCATATTCGATTTTATTACTTGCAAAGGATCATCAAAGGGGCCTTCGCAAGTTTTTTTTACATGCAGGCATAGGACAGGAGCTTAGGTGTGGGGGGTATAACCAGAGACGCCCTGGGTTACACGTTTATCACATCTAGAGAGAACTGCACCTGTATAGGCATATGATCACTGGATGAACGGATTTGGTGTGAGACAAAGTCTGTCGTTCGAAAATTAACATTAGAAAATTTTCTATACGTTGCAAGTTAAAACCCATTATCGATTGAAATGTTTATATGGCATATTTCAAGTCCAAGTTCAAAGTTGGAACAAGGTGAAAATTACTGCGCTATTTTATCTTCTTGTCCTTGTACCGAATATTGGCAACCATATTGGCCATTATTACTTTGTTGGCCGCTGCCCTGAATAGCTCCATAGCAGTTATATAAAATCATGCTGTGAAGTTTTCCAACTAGGATATATTTAGTCTGCATAGACATCTTCTTTTTAAAACCTTTCTTTCCAAAAGCTTTTGAAGCACCTGATATACCTTTGCATTTCTTAAAATGTTACCAAGATCTTGGAGTTTTCTTGGTTTTATTATTTCCTTCTTATTTTTCAGTAGTCGGAAGAACGACATTTTTATTTCTACGTTCAGAGTATGGCTTTTGCAAATCTAGCCTTTTTCTTGAGTGTTGTTCTGGCCTTTTCAATTACAATTTTTATCTCCTTAGAGTGATGCCACTTGCCATTAATATTAAAGCTGAGGTAAGCATATTTGTTGACACGTTTAACTGGTTTTTGATTAATTATTTGTCGACTTAATATTGAAGTTTGCTCATGGTCGATAATTTTGCCTAATTGATGCTAATATCCTGACGGTTCTCTGTAACTCTGCCGATAAAAGGCTGTATTCCTTATATGTATCCGACAAATATATCCCCATTCACGAGAATTCCCTCATCTACTTGCAATAGGGCTTTTCCAAAATTATAGTCTGAGTAAAAGCTGATCTGTGCCTTCTCCCAGCCTTACATTTTGTTTACTACTATAGTCAGTTTCTTCACACCCTCCTTACAGGAGTTTTGCAAATCTGCTTCTATTTTGTGAGATCCCTCTGCTTTTTCTTCTTTAACATGATTTTCACCCCATCTATTTAGTGTCTTGTTCGGTTTTATCACTTGTTTTAAGAATTCCCAGTGTGTTGCTTTCAAAAATGTAATTGTTATGCTTTTCCAATGTTTTCTTCATTCATTCTTTAGTAATGATATTTTTTCCTTCCCCATTTACCAGTTTGTTTAAATTTCCTTTATTTTGTCACGCAATCTTTTAATTTTTATTTTTTAATTTACGGTGAACTTTGAAGCTATTTTATTTCTACTGCAAACATTTTAGTTCAGCATATTTCTCTCGTAATTTTTTTTCCTTTGCTTGCCTTATCTTTGTATTGGTATCTTTATCGATGTTTTCATAATCCATTAGGTTGTTTTACGCCGTTCTTTTTCATTTCATCATTTAAAGGAGTTCATCTATCAACAATGATTTCCTTTTATTAGTGTGTGATTTCCAGCTCCGTCTTCGTTTATCAGTTTCTTTTTCAATATTTTTAATGCTAAAGCAAACCCTGGCTACTTCATTTAGATGCTTTGCTGCTTTCAAGTTTCTAAAATAACATTTAATGGTTGTTTTTTTTTCTTATTATTTTTTTAACTTCACTTTAATGTCCCTTACTAATAGATTGTGGGATGATAATATCCGTTTCTTTAAATTATTTCTTATCAATTATAACTTTCCCTTCCTCATCTGTCAGTTTGTTTAAGATTCTTTTATTTTGTCATCTTGCCTTTTTGGTGAACATTGAAGCTGTCGTGTTTTGGCTGTAAGATTCTTTGTCACATTTCTGTCTCTCTTTTTTCTTTCATTTGCTTCCCTTATCTCTTTCATATCATCATTTAAAGGATTTCATCTGTCAACTATGATGTGCTATTATTATTGTGTGATTTCTATTTGGATCTCCGTTTATCAGTTTCTTTTTCACTATTTTCAATGCTAGAGAAAACTCTGCTTACTTAATTTAGATGGTTGGATGCTTTCAATTATCAAAGATCACATTTACTGCTTGTCCTTTTTCCTTATATTTTTTTAACTTCGCTTTAACGACACTTATTAACAAATTGTTGTCTGATAATATGTTTTCAGTGTTTCTTGAAATTATTTCATAATAATTGTAACTATCTCTTCTTCATCTCTTAGTTTGTTTAAATATCCTCTATTTTGCCACTTCGGTGTACATTGAAGCTGTGGTGTTCCTGCTGTAAGATTTTTATTTGATCATATTTCTCTCTCATTTTTCCTTTTCTTCACTTATTTTTTTCATTTCATCATTTAAAGTTTTTCATCTATCAATAATGATTTCCTTTTATTATTGTGTTTTCTAGTTGCGTCTTCGTTTATCAGTTCCTCTTTCAATATTTTCAATGCTTGAATAAACCCTGCTTACTTCATTTAGATATTTTAATGCTTTCAATTTTCTAAGTTCACATTTACTGGTTGTTTTTTTTTTGCTTCTTATTTTTTTAACTTCACTTTAATGTCCCTTACTAATAGATTGTTGTCTGATTATATTCTTTCTATGTTTCTTTCAATTATTTCTTATTAATTTTTACTTTTCCTTCCTGATCTATCAGTTTGTTTAAGTTTCTTATATTATGTCATCTAGCCATTTCCGCGAACATTGAATCTGTCGTGTTTCGGCTGTAAGATTTTTTTGGTCATATTTCTATCTCTCTCTTATTCTTTCCTTTGGTTCTCTTATCTTTTTCATTTCATTATTTAAAGAATTTCATCTGTCAACTTTGATGTCCTATTATTATTGTGTGTTATCTATTTGCATCTCCCTTTATCAGTTTCTTTTTCAGTATTTTCATTGCTTGAGTAAACCCTGCTTACTTCATTTGCTTTCAATTTTCTAAGTTCAATTTTCTGGTTTTTTTCTTATTATTTTTTTAATTCCACTTTAATGTCCCATTACTAATAGATTTTTGCCTGATAATATTCTTTCAATGTTTCTTTAAATTATTTCTTATTAATTATAACTTTTCCTTCCTCGCCTATCAGTTTGTTTAAGTTTGTTTTATTTTGTTATCTAGCCATTTCTGTGAACATTGAAGCTGTCGTGTTTCGGCTGTAAGATTCTTTTGGTCATATTTCTATCCCTCTCTTCTTCTTTCCTTTGCTTCCCTTATCTTTTTCATTTCATCATTTAAAGGATTTCATCTGTCAACTATGATGTCCTATTATTATTGTGTAATATCTATTTGCATCTCCGTTTATCAGTTTCTTTTTCAATTTTTTCAATGCTAAAGTAAATCCTGCTTACTTAAATTAGATGTTTGGATGCTTTCAATGTTCAAAGATCACATTTATTCTACTCTTTTTTTTTTCTTATTTTATTTTAACTTCACTTTAATGACACATACATATTGTGGCCTGATAATATTTTTTTCAGTGTTTTTTTAAATTATTTTTTATTAATTATAACTTTACTCTTCCTCATCTGTTAGTTCATTTAAATTTCCTCTATTTGGATCTAGCCACTTCGGTGAACATTGAAGCTGTCTTGTTTCTGCTGTAATATTTTTATTTAGTCATATTTTTTCCTCAATTTTTTCCTTTTCTTCCCTTATCTTTTTCATTTTATCATTTAAAGGTTTTCATATATCAACAATGATTTCCTTTTAATATTGTGTGTTTTCGAGTTGCGTCTTCGTTTATCAGTTTCTTTCTCAATATTTTCAACGCTTGAGTAAACCCTACTTACTTCATTTAAATATTTTGCTGCCTTCAATTTTCTTTGATCGCATTTACTGGTTGTTTTTTTTCTTGTTATTTTTTTAACTTCACTTTAATGACACTTACTAACAGATTGCAGTCTGATAATATTTTTCAATGTTTCTTTAAATTATTTCTTATTAATTATAGGGTGCCAAGATGTGAACTGAGCTTTTTTCGCACCCCATAATTTTTTTTTAATTTGGAACAAAATTTTAAACAAAAAAATATTTAGAGAGATTTGATCATCTTTTTATATGCATTAAGTGACTTTATATTTACACTATATAAAATATCGTTCTAAATATTGATTTTCTCATTATACTAACTATTATTACAATATCCAGAGGTATTGGTTCTGAAATTTAATAATTAAAAAAAAATTATCGACTTGACTATAAATGAAATTGGTTATGCAGCGGCGTGTCAAGATGTGAACTGAGCTCTTTTTCGCAACCCATTAAATGTTTTCAATTGAAAACACAATTTTAAACAAAAAACCATTTAGAGAAACTATATCATCTTTTTATATACATTAAGTAATTTCGTGTTTACACTATGTATTAATCATTATTGGTTCTGAAATTTAATATTTTTAACAAAATACCGACTTGAATATAAATGAAATTGGTTCTGCAAGCTTATCTGTAAATCGCAGCGTGGTGTCAGCCTCACTTGCCAGTTTGTTTAAATTTCCTTTCTTTTGCCATCTAGCCATTTCGGTGAACATTGAAGCTGTCGTCTTTCAGCTGTAAGATTTTTATTTCGTTATATTTATCTCTTTCTTCTTTTTCCGTTGCTTCCCTTATCTTTGTTTTGATATTCTTTTCAATATATTCATATTTCATTGTTTTTTTTTATGTCATTCCTTTTCATTTCATCATTTTGAGGATTTCACCTATCATTCGTGATTATCCTTTATAATTGTGTGGTTTTCAATTTTTCTAAGGGTTCCTTCAGGCAACCAAATAAGTTGGTGCGGTTTCCGATGGAAAAATATAAATTTGTATTAACAACCAATAATACAATATTTGTCATCGAAGTAATTGCCATCATAGTCAATGACCTTTTGCCGACGTGATACCAATTTTGTATACCGGTATTGTAGAACTCTCTATCTAAATGTTTAATCAAAAAATTGAAGAACTTCTTTTATTACGTCAGGTCGAGTTGTGGACCCTTTCTGCCTCATACAATTATCTAGAGAAAAAAAGGTGGTAATCACTTGGTGGAATATCAGAAGCGTATGGAGGGTGGGATAACGCTTAGCCAAATTCACATTTTTTCCCCCCCAGATCACTCTTGCGGTTGCGGCTAGGCGCTATCTTGTAAGAATACCACTTTCAGGATAAGTTTTTGCTTTTAAATAAGTGCTGCTTGTTCTTGTTGAAGCTGTCCGCAGTACAAGCTAGCAGTGATGGTTTGACCTCTTTCCAAAGACTCAAAATTGACAATTCCGGCTGAGGTCCACCGAACCTACGGTCAAACCTTGTTTAGGTGCAGCGAAGCCTTGGCAATGTATGGTACTGAGTCGGTAGGCGACAACCAATGATAGGATCTTAGAATATTTACTTTTCATCACAGGTTAATGACCGACCAAGAACAGATGGTAATGGTAGTTTGTTGTCATTTGACAATTTATGTAGGATCCACAACTTCCAGGGCTTTCATAGCTGATGTAGGTGCAAACTGTTTTTTATGGTTCGCCTCATTATTAGTATAACCTGTATGATAGGATCTTCCTGCCTTAAATCATAAATTCAGTTAAGAATATTTATTTTATTCCTTTTACCACGTAATCCTCGTTGAAAACACGTGAACACTAAATAAACACAATTTTTCTCATTGCCTTAAATATTCAAATAGAGCAAAGAAAATGCTACTCTATTTATTCTGAATACATTGTACTCTACTGTCTCTTTTTCAAACTAACGATTTAGAGAGGGTAGAGTATTTTATATAAGGACTATTTAACATAAATTCTTTTAACATTCTATCCAATCTCACTTTCTCAGCAGCTGAAAGTAATAAAACGTGTTACAACGTGACATACGTACTGTCAAGGCACGGAAAAATCTCTGTAATTTTCCACGTATAATCTTGGTTCGCCATTTTAACCATTTCCCACTCGCATTCCGGCAAAGCAATTTGTATGTAGATTTTTGAGGAGGAAAGCGATTTTTTTCCAGAGTTTCCCTTCGGCACTGTTTTAGAAGACAAGAAAAAACTTTCAGGAATGTTTTGTCCCTTGGATACTTCTTAAATATTCCTTTTGTTCTTGGGAGTTGAATATACGTTTTTCCTCTCTCGTGAAAAACGAGGTGATAAATCTTCTTTAGAATAATAAAGACGTACGCATCCTAAAGCCAGCATATTCTTCACATATTATAGCGTCTACCTGAAAAATGTTCTTACGCAATGTTAATGAATATTAGGATGTTTGCTCCCTCCTCCATAAAAAGAGTTATCATTTATGCCAAATTTTTTTAGCTTCCGTAAGCCTTCCTCATTATTATGTGTGTATTAGCGTGAAAAGTTTCCAGAGAAAAACATGGGACGAATCAGATAAGATTTAATCGAGCTGATTATTTTTCTTTTTAATCTGGCGCCGCTATTGAAAAAAATGTTATTAGGTCTTCACTGGAAAAATTTTTTTTTCATCATACATACATTTTTCCTGAGCCAATGCACCAATGTTCGAATTATATTTGCTCAAGATACCTTGAAATAAATAATAGACAAGTTGAAAATACAAAATGGAGGTAGTATTAACAAGCAGAAAAAAATTTTTGAGCGAAAATACCAGACTGACAAATGTTTTAAACATGTGTTGTAACGGAGTATTAGCTTATTTTGCTCCACTAAATTCAGTTTAATTACAAATGATTTTTGATGTTTGGTATATGAATCGCCAGTGACATCTATTCGTGAATGGGTATATTTTGTGCAACTAATTATTTAAGAAGCACAGGTACGCTGGTTTATACTTACAATTTGCGGATTTGTTTCACTGTAGATTACTATATTAAGTAGTGACATCTATTCGGGGATGGGTTTATCTCATGTAGTGGGTAATTAGAAAGCGTAGTACGCTATTTAATACCTATAATTTATGAAATTAATTTACTATTGATTACTATATTTAGTATATATTGTGTATTTCTTTGGTTTGACGCCGCATGACCTATAGTAGTAGTCACATGATCTAAATTATCCAATTACAACATCGAAAATCATAATTTGTTGAACGTTTTGAATTTTGAAAGCAAGGTCGTTTTATCTTTGTGGCGACGTTTTATCGGGTGAGTGCTAGTTTTTGATCTTAAAATATTTTATTCATCTTGCATATATTTCATTAATTTTTTCATTTTTTAAATACATAATTAATAATTGTTTCTGATGCGCTTATCATATTCTGCTAAAGCAAGAATTTAGCATTTATATATTACACTTTCGATTAACTTACAACTTCAATAATCTTAATTTTTTTGTAGTGACCGTTGGGTTAGATACCGATTTGTTGGTGAATAATTGCGTATCTCATTATTCAAATTCATATAATTTGATAATGGTATAGTCCAAATTTTCAGAGAACGTATTTATTTCATCGTTTAGCGGTCACGCACATTGTTTTACGTATTTTCATTTAAATTGAACAGTATTATTTGGGGAATTCTCAGAGTGGATTTTATATATTGCTGTAAAGGTAGTAAATTGAATTTTTAGTAGAATTTCTCTGAATTTTCCCTCATAGTATTGTTGGTTTTAATAATTTTTCTTTTCAGGCGTATTTCATTAAAATTTCAGTTTATTTGTAACATCAAGCATATAATTATTAGCACTTGTCCTGTCGCGTTTCAACACTGATGTATCGACGTTTATTTTCATTTATGAGAGGTTAAGCTCACATGTGTAAATTTACCTGGTTTTTTCTTTATCTTTTATCTAAATTCCTATCTCAATGCGAGATAGTGATTACCTTATCTTTATCTTTAGTTAATTGAGGTGTAATTACGCCCAATTATCGTTTATGTGCCAAGGGCTATATAGAAGGGTAATAGAAATTACTTATTTTGAGTTATAAGACTCATTTATAGAGAGGTTGTACCTCTAATTTTATATTTATCATTAAATTCAAGTTATCTTTTACTTAGATTTGCCGAGAGCCACTGTTTGGAACGTAGTTTCATAATTTTCTTTTGAATTTTAAAATTTCAGTCATAATTTATTTTGAATTTCATATCTTAAAGTAAAGAAAAAGAATATCTTGAGTAACAGTAATTATTTATAATTTTTGCTTAACAATAGTTATTATGATTTTTGCTCAACTTAAAATTGTAATTTAAGTTCTGATCATACCTGCTGTAACCAGTAAATTTTCAAATTGTTGCTTACTACCTCCTATGTAACAGTCTAACTGAGGTCCACATGATATTTCCCTGAATATTAGTTAATTAGCAGTATACGTTGGTCTAAGATTTGTCTATTTCTTTCATGTTACGACTGATTGGAGACGTCAATTGGTGGGAGTCGTCACATAGATTACCTGTAACTCCTGGATAACCCTAATTCGATTGAACTTAGGTACAGGCAGAAGCGGTTCCAGTGGAGGTCCCAACACGATCGCATGGTTACAGAATAACTGAACGAAGTTAAGTATCAGTCAGTCAGAAGAAAAAACGTTTGTAAAGACCAACGACCTGTTATTATTATTATTTTTTAATCTTTTAATTTTAATTCTCATTGCTAGTCAATTTATTCAAAAAACTATATTTCAAACAATTTCATAAGTTATATTTACATCTGATTATATAGATTTCAATTCATATTTTTGTATATTATTGTTTTAAAATTTCCTTGTTAATTTTATTGCAAGATCGAGATCTGTGAGACACGAATTATAAGGGAAATTTTTTGATATTCTTATCTTTATAGTTATTGATCTTTAACTATTTATACTCAGTTTGCATTGTCTCTAGGAACTCTGGCGCCCAAAATATAATTAATAAAAGAGACGACTCACTTCCTCAGAAAAAACGAATCTCATACTCAAATTAGTGTTCAACTAAATTTATCCTTACAAATTGGCGACTGAGCTAGTATTTCATTATAAAGTGACGCCCAACTGTTTAATTAGTTACAAAGTGGCGCCCTACTTTCGGGGCACTAAATTTCGTTACAGTGTCCTTAAAGGGTCACACTAAGGTTAACTAACATAAAAACGAATAATCTCACTGTTTGAAAAGGCTTCACATAAATATTAAAAAGCTGATTGTGATAGGTTGTGATAGGGCAAATATCAATACGGGATGGAAAAGATATCCTCGATGGAAACGAGTAATCTTTAAGATACTTATTACAAAATATAGATGATGATAAAGGACTATATAGATACAGACAAAGTGAAAGGCCAAATATGCTTTAATCACCTACATTTGAGACCATATCTCCCACCAGTTACCCTCGATTTTGTTTTCTCTTAGTTTCTTCTTAGTTTCATTTATATCGCTTTACTTGTGTTTTTGTTCCATATTTAATTTTATTTTCCGTGTCCTCGTCATCTCGACTAGTCTCTCCTGCTTTCTCTTCCATGACTTCCTTTAGTCTATCATCCTACACAAATCCGTCGTATTGCTCCATTTAACTCTCTTACCGATTCATGATGTCTTTATCTACCATTTAAATCAGTTGCATTTTAAATTTCTTGAACCGTATAATTTTTTTTTGGTATAGGTAGGGCCCTGGCTGGACCTTGATTTACTTTATTATTTTAATCTTCGCTAACCTGACAAAATCCAGAGATGTTATGGCAACTTTTCCGCAACCCATTTAGTAAACCTACCTATAGATGCGAAGGGCAGCCAGTAATGCAGTGGAGAGCTAGGTTCGCGGATCCTCGGTACACTTTAATAACGATATTGGGCGCCATCAAGTTAACTATGACTCAACTTGCAAAAAAAACTATAATGTTATTAAATCCTGAAAACTAATTTTTGGAGAAGCTTTTCAATAAGGCATAATATTTCCCCAAAATAAATACTTTATTCTTTCCCTACTAATGAGGAGATCCCTTGATATAAAACAACAAATATACAGTACAATTACAATCACATCTATAAACTCCAGAGCACTTCAAATCATAACTTGATCTTTCCAAACTCGTTACACCACATCCAGCCTATGATAAGCAATAAGGGGATGACACGCAATGGGTGATTAAAACCTAAGACACGCAAGTAACCCAAAAACACGCTGGAAATGATATCGCAGTTAGGCAAAGCGATATACGTGTGCCAGAGCGGTACCCGTGGAGAGGACCCTAAAAACAATTGTTTGTCTTAGCAAATAGTAATTATATCTAACATTGAAATGATTACTCATAACCTACTTAGCTTTTCATCTTACCTATAGATCTATCTATAGGGCCTATTGGTATTAGCCAGTCGAACAAAACGAACAGTGTCCATTCTAGAGACTTCTCCAAAAACAATAATCGTCAATTCCAAGAATCGGCAACATGACAGCAACAGCAATACATAAGTTCTTCTAGAAAGATTGGAAAATAGAATTAATTCCACTGAAAGACTGCATGAAAATTTTGGTAACTTACCACGTGGAGGTATGATTCCAATAACTTCCAAAAACTTTTATAGGTAACCTCCATGACCCTGGTTCGAGTTGAAATACTTAAATGTAACAAAAATATCATAAACTAATGACCCTAATTACTTGAACCAGTCCATGAGGATTTACATCTCAAAAAGGCCACAAAGGACGCCGCGCCGGCTTATTGACTCGTCGCCCAGACGGCACGGCGTAAAAAGGAAAGACCCTTCTCTCTCACGGAACGAATTTCAATGATTAAGAAACATTGCTGCCAACTTAACTTAGTTGAAATAACGAGTCCAAGCGCAGGAAGGACCATCTACGTCACAGCTCGGTTAATCGAACTTCTGCTCTACACCATATTCGCCAAGCGGCAAGTAAATACGCCTTAAAAGGAACCGTTACTTGGGAACGGCGATTCTTGAACCTGTCTAACCTAACTGTCAAAATCATATGGTGTGCCTATCTTACGGTTAGGCCTCATAGGTGAATGACACTTTGACACTTAAAAAATGAAAACACGAAATCTCTTCGAAAGATGAATTAAACAAAAGGAAACAATACACCGAAACACAATTAGATTAACGAAGTATAATATACATTAGATGACTTTTATGATCTCCCAATAGTTTGAGGTATGTACTGCAAGCAATTGATTTAAAATAATAAACATACTCAAGGTTACATTTGTATCGAACATTTTTTCAAGTTTTTATGAACTCTTAGATCACAGGAAAGCTTGTGAGCGTTATCCCGAGTAATAAAAAGAGTGGTCAAGTATTAAATCAATGAAGTCAATAGCCTAGCAAATTGAATTGCCCAACCAGAACTTTTAAAGAGGTTTCCGAACCTAGTCGAGTACCTATTGCTCAGAAAAGGATAAAAACCAAACCAGGTGTTATCATCGTATCATAAGCATCTAGTACATCATAAATGAAAATATATAAAAAGTGTATTCAATAACTTTCAAGACAAAGCAAGGTAATGTACTTCATACATTGTACCTATATTGGAATGATCCAAACTAAATTGTGTTTGTAAATAAAAATAAATATAAACTAAGCAAAGCAGTAGCATTTGTTCATGCCAACTTTTGACTTTGGCTACCAGGTGGCGACCTGTAATGCGCGATGTCTGCACAATTTGAATTTATGGCATAATAAAATTATATTAATTTAGTGGGTAGACTGGCGTAGATTAGCACCTTCACCAAATTTAATTAAGACAAATATATTGTGCGAATAATTAAAGGCGCGTGATTTCAAATTTTTAAGTTATAATTTAATTGTTTTTGACGTAGTTTGGCATGCCTCCATCAATATGTCACGATCTGTCTGACGTGACGCCCCGTTGGCCGGCAGGTCATATATCTCAGATTAGTAAGGGCAGATTAGTATGCTTTGAAATTATCTTTCTCGAAACTTTGACAAATTTATCGTTAATTCGACTTTACTACTTTAGGTGGGTAGCCCCAAGTGTACGCACACGAAACTCAGTTTTAGCTAGGGAATTAGGTTGCATGTTAGGACCCCCAAAACCTACGCACATGTGTGCTGTAGTGGACTGGTTGAACGAGATTAGATGAGAGAACAAAGTCTGTTAAACTGATGACCAAAAAATGTTTGAAGACAACGTTGTACTGATTGTGAAAAAGAAGAAAATTTACAAAATATGAGCAACAAGTTCTGGATTCTAATGATATATTCTTGCGGTTCCCTTTTACTTCTCAAAATATATATTATAATATATTTGACAGTGATGCTCCCAGAAGGATATAGGAACAAAACACATTACCTATACCTGCGGTTAAACTGCTTCAGTAGGCCTCTCCAATTCCCGAAGGTAAGAATAAAAATCTCCACGAACCAAAAACTGTCAGCTAAATAATAAGAGATATGTAATAATGTCGCATATTTATTTATTTTGTACCTACATTTCTCTCCTTGCGTTTACACCTTCCACGTTTCGATCCACTTTAGTTGATCCGCCTCTGCATAAAAAGGTGCCTCTATATCCATTTAATATATACATAGTCGACCCCAAAGCATTTTGGGAGACGGAAGCCTGCTTTACAAAAATGATATAGAAGCCGTGTTATTATGATTGGGCCAATCCATCAGGATTGTACCTACGCTTTCGTCTCGGCGAAATATGGGGTAAGTGCTCCAGAAACTTTCAAATATAAATAACAAAATTGGGATTACTTTAAATGCCACATGCTATTTAAATGTCATTACCAGTCCTAATAATAGTGCAGATTACCTAATTTTTTGACTAGTTCTAAGCCTACATAAAACGATGCTTATAAGCATTATTCTTAAAGTTGATATGTTTATCATTGGCTCTAAACCAGTCAAAGGCATTTTTAAACTAATCAAATTAAAATATCATCCAATACTCTCTCTTAATTGAGATTATTTCCCGCGGCTCCAACCGTGTGTGTTGCAATGTTTTTGATCCATTTAAATCCGTTGTTGCTAGAGGATTAATTATCAGAATTTGTTAAAAGTTTCTCAAATTACATTCAAATGACGGCTTCACGCCATTTTGGAATTAAATATGCGTCAGAAGAATGATCTTGTACAGGAAAGACACTTTTAAATGTATAATCATAAGATAAAATAAGATTACTTCACGAATGTATCGTGTTTAAATGCCAGAACGGCTGGAAACTCCAAAAGAAAATTTCATTAGACCTATTTAGAGTTGCGCAAAATTTGAAGAGTATTTTTTGCCAAAATCTGCTGTTTTTGATCCTTTGAAATTATTCATTGCTAGAGAATTAATTATCAACATTTGCTACAATTTGTGAAATTAAATTTTCGGAAGCATGAAAACGACACGAAAACTACAAGGAAATACCGTAGAAACCAGAACATTTCTGGGGTCACAATTCGAAGGCGAAGACACGTTAAATATAATTGGATGAATCACAAAATTATTATTCAAAGCTCTTCAAGTACATCCAGTAATCCAGATACTTCAAACCAACATAACCAACAGTTCATGGTTTCCAAAACAGAAGCAATTTCCAGAATCAACATTTAGAAGCTGCTTCTATTTGCAATAATAATTGCTTACTTAACTATTACTGCAGAAGCTATTTTTTTTTAAATCTTTCCCCTTTTATGTCAACATTGGTAGCATTTCTTGTATTTAAATCAATACTGACTGGTTTGCCGCCGCTCCACAAATTCCTGGAGCATGAGGCCTGGAGGTCTTCATATAAACTGAAAGGTCTCGATTAGCTAAGAAACAATAATGACCCGAAGGGACACATCCAAATAATCTGGATGAGGGCGGCTATCATTAGATTAAGAAGATCCTACAGAACCCGCATACCTGATAGGGCTTAAGACGGATCTCAAGCCATGTTTGACTAATGGGATGCTTTGGTACATCTTTCCTCTTCTTTTTCTTTCGAACATTAACACTACCATGGCAGAAGTCAAGTTTCATCACCGTGATATTCGCAAAATCCTTAAAGAACTAGATAAGCAAAAGGCATCAGGACCAGACGAAATAGCTGCCATTGTGTTAAAGAACTGCGCCAACGAACTAACACCCGCTTTTTCCAGACTTTTTTCTCCGTCTTACCGAAAGGGGATTTAGCCATCTTCTTGGAAAGTCGCTCGAGTGCAACCTATTCCAAAAAATGCAAGGAAACCACGCCCTCAAAATATCGCCCAATTGCCTTGTTTTCCATAATCTCCAAAGTCATGGATCGTGCAGTTAATCAGCAGCTACTCAAGTAGAACAATAGAATAATCAGCGATAATCAACACAGCTTTCGCAAGGAGAAATCGACAGGAGATATATTGGCCTATGTCACTCATATATGGAGTAAGGCAATTGAGAACTACTACTGCGTTTGATATTTCGAAGGCATCCAACAGAGTTTGGCGTAACGGATTGCTCAACAAACTGGCGTTCTTCGGACTGCCAGCTTCTCGCTGCAGCTGGCTTGCCAGTTTCCTTAAGAATCGATCCTTGCACGTTGCACTTGATGGACACATCTCAGACACATTCACCATTAACACGGGCGTGCCTCAGGGGCAATACTTTCACCAACTCTGTTCCTCATCCATATTAATGACCTGCTAACCGATACGAATAATCCTATTTACAGTTTTGCAGATGACAGTACCCTTGTCTCCCAATTTAGGTCAGAAGAACCTTTACCAACGACTGAGACTTATCACCGCAGACAGCAGCAGATTACAGCAATTGATGAAGACCTAGAGAAAGTTGAAACTTAGGGTGACAGAAATTTGACCCAGTTCAATGCAGCAAAGACCCAAGCAGCCACGTTTACCAAGAGGGCCAATACGGCGGGCCCTGACATCATTATGGCAGGATCGACCATTTCTTCATCCGTCAATCGGACTACTGGGTGTCTCAGTCAACAGCACTATGACCTGGCATGACCACGTTGATAACATCGTAAAATCAGCCTCCCAGAAGCTTGGTGCTTAATTTCGAAACAAAAAGCTGTATACACCGCAGCAGTTGCCACTGCTCTACAAAGCGCAAATAAAATCGTACTAAGAATATTGCTCAGACATTTGGGGTGCTGCACCAAAGTACATCTTAAAGCTGATGGATTTAAATCAGAAGAGAGCTGTGCGCCTCATCGGCGACCCGGAGATGTCCCTATTTTACAGATACTTTCACTGCAGATGTTCCCAGAATTTGGCCGGCCTCATCCCACCCCTGGCAACGCCTGTCAGATAGTCACGATAGACGGCAAGAGCGCACCAGTTCGTCGTACAACTGGAAACACCTAGAACCTCGCTTTACAAGAACTCCTTTGTTTAGCGCTGCATCACGGTAGAACTCACTCCCAGGGCATCTGTTCCCCTCTAGTTACAACCTGCAAGTGTCCAAGAGTCGTGCCAATAAGCATCTTCGCGCACACACCGCTTGTCGTGCGCCATAAGATCTCCTTTTGTGTGTGTGCCACTGCCATAAAAACAAAACATGGACACCTTGTGGTATTGGAGTAGTGGTGGACGGAGAACCCATACAGATGAGAATTCTTGTATGCTATTGTTAAATACGAATGTGATAGCCTGTTAAGAGCCTACAGAAAGAAGAATATCCCTATTTGCTCGAACAGCAGAGCTGCTCTGCAGCTTTTGAGTCTGAGAGAGTTCATTCTGCGCTGATGCCTATGTATAGAGATGCCTTGGCCGGGCGTAATATCGTCAGTCTTGTTTGGTTTCCGGAAGACTCGAATATCCAGAGAAATGAGGAGGTTGATCGTCTAACACGGCAAGGCTGCACATTGCGTCCAATGGGATCTGAGTTCACGAATGACGAACTATTTCAGAGATGAGATAGGCTGAGCAACTTTTAGGAGGCCCCTCGCCATTAAGGGTGAAGCATTTCTGTCTCTCGAGCGAGGGTCATGATACTTGTGATATGGCTCCTTAAGAGCCCTGTCGCTTGAACCGGCATTGGCACCTGCTGATGATCGTAGAAGATCCGGACTGCAGGTAGTGCTTGGAGGACGAGGAATCATCAACTCATATTGCTGCCAACTGTCCAGTGTTGGCTAGGATTAGGGAGGTGCACATTGGAAACTGCCTGTTGGACTCGGATGACATAAGAATGACTCAGCTGAGGAGGCTGTGTTTCTTCATTAGGGAGGCCAGGCTACCGGGCCGAATTGGCATGCCGTTGAGACTGTTCGGTTACGTGTAAGGAATCTCACGTCCGCGTATCAAAAATTAATTAATTCATTCATTTATTCATACCTTATATGAATATTTTTTAAATATTCTGTGTTTCCGCGACAGAACTTGTCGATCTAAAGTATTCTTCCCATTTACAAGTGCTAAGATTTTCCGAGATTTATTCTAAAATAAATGTTATTTTCAACATCAGGTCAGCAGTTCATAAAAACTGGCTTAAATAAAGCGCGCAACAAATAAAATTCGTTTTAAAACTGCTTTTAGATTTAGCGCTGACTACAAAATTTATAGCCAGGAGACTTACCTGCTCCCAAAAGGAGCGTTAACTGTGGGATTTTACAACCTAAGCATGAAAAGTGAGCATCCAGGAAATAACCTTCCTATAATAGCAGGTTTTACTGCATCAATGGATAATAAGACTTTCATTAGTTGAGTTTGCTAAAAATTACATTAGATTCACTTAGTAGAGTATGCTTTACACATTTTACGAAGATTTGAAAATCAATTTCTCTACAAATATTGCTGGCGCCAAATAATGTTTTTACTGTGAAAAACGGGGCTAATTTTCGTTTGATTATATTATTTAGATTCATCAAAACAACGCATAAGTCAATATTAGTGTTACTAGATTTGTAAACATTCCTGCAAGGTGTATTCTCATTTCTTTTCATATTACCATTTTCTCAAATTTTATTATATATTTTAGTTCAAGACCCTCGACTGTTGCGTAAAATTTATATACATTGAAAGCTCCGCAAATTGAATGTGAAAGTGTAGTCACTTTAAAAAGAAAAAAAATATTTATTTATCAATACTGTTCGAGAAACATCACAACAAGTGTATTAAGTTATCGTTTTTCACCATATAGTTTGGTGATAACACCCTGTATATCCGTAGTGTGAATGAGTCATAATTAAACTCCGAATAAATTTATATCGCCCCAAGTAAACAGCAATTTGTGCATTTAAAGCATTTATATTTCATTTACTCCTTAATCCGAACCTGGATTGTCGGTATAATAGATTCCATTATATGCAATAATCGCTAGAAAGCCAGTTGTCACTCCGTCAAGGAAGACGTTATTAATCGTTCTCAAATTAATATATCTTTGTCTCCGTCAATGCTATCTAAAGAACAATATGTTAAATAAAGAAAGAACATGTTTTTACCCTCTCAAATGCAATCTGCGTCCGCGCAATATCCAGGTCTGTTCTCCCTGTCCGCATTGTCCGCGCCGCGGTAGGAGAAATTGGATTTTAGTGCCTTACAAACACACACCCGTGAAGCAACGGTCCAGTCACCGCTCTGTTTGAGTTTGACGCCAGGAACATCTACCCAGTCGTAGTCCCTGTCTGAGAAAATATCTGCTGTACACTTTGTTACCTTTTTTCAACACTGTGTTGAGGACTCTTTGGGCGTTTTAACGCATTTTCTCGAGACAATGCAACTCGTAGCGTCTCTCCTGTTGAATATAGAAGAAGGTAAAATGGCGGTTGGAAATTTATAGTAGATAAATCTATTTCTGTCCTCGAGATTCGAATCAACTGATCGAAGTCTTATCTATATCCCTGGCAAAGTTAAATTGAGAGAATCGAAGAAGACGAAAAGTAACAAGGTATTTAGTGTGATCGAAAAAATAGTTGAAATATAAGAAATATTAATTAAATTCAGTATAGCAAGGAGTTCATTTTAAATTAAATAATCAAGAAATTTTGTTAGATATTTAATGATAGTTAACCTTATGTACAGTATCTAGTTTAATGTATGAAATAATGAATGCTTGAAAGTAGTTAGAAATCATTGTATATATTAATCATATTTAATGCAAATTAATTCTTGCATTATTAAAGTACGTGATACCTAAAATACATGTTTCAATTCACACATCGCCCACCACCCTATTTTGATACAGTCCACTGATTAAACTGGTTAATTATAAAGTTAAATACCACCCCCACCTTTACGGTGATAAATGATTTAAGAATTAATTGTTTATATCGACCAAATACAGAGCTTAGTTTTCCCGCATGCCTACGAGGGAACATATCGGAAATGATAAATACGAAAGTTTATTTTTTTTTCCTGAAACGTTTGAATTTCCTATCAAAAATACAAAAATAATTCCGGTAACGTGAAATTTAGGCAGGTTATCATTTTTTAAATAGACCACCCTGTATATTATATATTATTTCATATTTAGAAAGATTCATTTTTCCTTATTCCAAATATATATAGTTCCATAGTATACTTAATCATAAGATAATAATAAATAATGAAAAACATTAAATAAAAGGAAAATACTTAAGTGAAAAATAAGAAGAGTGGAAAGGAACATTTAAAAAAAAATTAAAAGTACATAAATTCTTTAAGTTTTATTTTTGATATAGCCTATTTAATTTGAAAAATTTCCCATAAATTTTCTCTGAATGGCTACGTAGCAAAAGTGAGATGAATGTTTATTTAAATCACTGATCACCTGGCGAATTCTTCCTTCTAAAACTTGGATGCCCCTTAGCCCGCTGTAATAAATTGTGTTTCTTAATTAACAGCTCAAAAAAATCCAGTGGCCGAAGATCAGGACTCTTGGCTGGCCATTTTCATTATCCACATCTCTCTCCCAAAAAGGATACCTATTTATGAAGAACGTTGATAACTTGCACAACATTATGTGGTGGAGCTGTCGATGTTAAATTTGTTTTTCAATTTTTCGCATAATATTCCTTCCATATTATTGCTTTTAACTCATACTAGTTATAATTAATATAAATAAACGTACGTTCATAGTTTAAAAGGCATTATTGTAAGCTATACCATCGAATAAACTCCAATAAATGCCAACTCTGAATTTGGCAGGTCCACAGTCTAGACCTCTGAATTTTTCATCGACCTTCACCTCTTCTTATATTTCAACCAGCAGAGCACTCCTATTTTATTTAGGTTGATCGATTTTACTAAATTACTTTCATGTATAAATGATCTTAATGATGTAGCCTGAGGATTGGAAATTAATCTTTGCCAAGTTTTATTTCTTGCCGAGTATATATCGTCAGAATTTGTTCTCTGAAAAGAAATGGGAGAGAAAGAACAATATATTTTAATGAAATTAGTATCACTTCACGTTAAGTCTTTTTTGAAAATAAATGCTCCTAAGAAGTTGCCTAGATTGTTTCTGATCAATTGTTGTTAAGAGAATATTGAAAGTTGAGCATTTCGTTGAAAAAATATTTAGGGAAGACCCTGGTTATAACATTTTTAACTGACCTGTCTGACAATCAGATATTTTTTCTTAAGGAAAATGTGTCATATATATGGGTTCTTAAAGTTACTCCTACTAGTTCCAACTTATTTCTGCAAATTTTGTATTTCTTATTAATTATGATCGGTATTACTTGTATGCCCTTTATCGGGGAAAAAGTGAGTGGTTATAAGTAACACTAAAAAAAGCAGCGGCAAATCAGAAATATAAATATTTATTTATTGCCAGAGACTCTTAATCCTTCTGTGATTTTAATTAGAGCGAACCTAACTCCACAGAGTAATGTGTGCAATACCCGGCTCCAGGAGGGGAGTTTGTTAGCGCCACCAGTTCTGCCAGCTAAACTGGAAAAACGCCGCTGGTGTTATGTGGGGTTGTTGGGCAAACAAAAATCTTAATTTACGGTTCGATCTATTGGCTTCTAATTTTTTCTTTATTTAAATCAGCAACAATCTTATAGTGAATTTTAAATGAAACTTAAAAAAAGGAAGGACCACAAAAAAAACTCTTAAGTAATTCTGGAAAAACTCCGCTGGGGTTATGTGAGTTTGTTAGGAAAAACACAATCTTAATTTACGGTTCGATCTATTGGCTTTTAAGTTTTTTTTTTAATTTAAATCAGCAACAATTTTGCAGTGAATTTTAAATGAAACTTAAAAAAAGGCAGAACCACAAAAAAGAACTGTTAAGTAATTAACGATGATTGTACAGAGACCAATTCTGTTGGTAAACTCGGTACTGTATGTCTTACACCTAAAAACTATAAGCACTATTATCCGAAGCGATCACCTTGGCTTAACTCAAGATTAATACAGATATGTACATCCAAATGCATCAATAATAAAAGCAATAATAATAATATTATTAATCAATAATAAAAGCAATAATAATTATATCAAGCGGCAAAAAAAAAATAATAAGGGCTATCTTAAAGCTCTACCTACAATAATAAGATAATAAAAAATATAACGGGAACGATACCAAGTTGGATGGGTCCAAAGGTCGTCGAATGCCGAAAAGGCTGCGAGCTCAGCAGTTGAGGTCGAAGTGCCTCTGCCCTAAGCCAAGCATGGGACTTCTCGGCTCGAAGGCGTAATGACTCCTGACTCCGGTAGTAAAATCAATTTTAAAACCCCTGTAATGGCTTCTGGCCCCCGCAGTGAAACCACGTAATAACTCAATACTAACTAGACCGTACCCCCTACTTCAATGAAGAAATTATACCCCTCTGGTATATATATTTTATATAAAACAAATCACCCGAAAAAATTTCAATGAATTTTCAGTAACCATCAGCAAATAAAAGAAATATAAAAGGTGCAAAAAACTTGAACATAAAAAGAATTGAACAATCCCTAAATAATATAAATTTTTCTATATGCTAAAAACTAAAGTTACGTTAAGGAAAAAGTTCAGATATGATAAAAGGGAAAAGGTAAAATATCCTATGGAATCCAATGCAACTATTGGTAGTCGATGTAAGAAAATTAACTCTAATAAAAGCAATTAAATCATTAAATTAGGCAAGGAAATCTTTAGCAATATTTACCTCTCTTAGTTATGAGGGTGGCCTGGAGGATCAACTGCCTCGGTCTTATAAGATGAGCTTGGAAAGCCTCTAGAAGTAATGGAAAATAATATTTTGCGTTATGGCAACCATGTGCCGGCAGATAGTGAAAAAAATAATTCCAGAAAAATCTTACCTATCTCAATAAATCGGTAGTGTCAACCACTAATTAGGGACTCAATCCCAGATTCCCTAGAAGGGTAGTATTAAACTACAAAAAGGGTTGAGTCACCTAGAGAGTTCTAGTGAGTACTACGGCAAAACGCTTCCTCTCTTCCCAGTAGATATTTCTAGGAGAACGAGATCATTAGTTTCAATCTATTTGCCTTTGCCAATTCCACGGAATTAAAGAACAAACGTTAGATCAGAAAAAAGGTACTCCCTAGAGCACTTGTACCCCTGTACAGTCCATCTCGTACAAAGAAATCCCTGTATTTAATTCGAGAAGAAGACAAACATAGAAGGAATAGAATTTCCAACAGCGTCCACTAACACCCATATAGTTTTGCGGTGGTCACGGAGCGAACCTGCTCCACACGATTTGGAGCTCATATTTTTCTTGGTTTCTGAACTGTTGTTAAACCAGTGGCTGCAGTATGTGTGATCTGCGGGTTTTGGCTCTATCGGTAATATTTATATCTAAACGTGAATGATTATCGAGTAGAAGCAGCACCTGCTCAGAGGGTGATGGATTTACATGTTTTATGGAGTGACCAATAGAAAAATTAAACACATTATTCGTCATCCAGCCGGATTTGTTGCCTACCCCTATACAGTCCATATCGTACAAAGAAATCTCTGTATTTGATTTGAGAACAAGACATACATAGAAGGAATTAAATTGAACGCACGATAGTTATATACGTAACTTAATTTTCTCTGTTTGTTATCACTGGCTTAGCATATAATCAGTCAATAGATCGTACCGTATTCTGCCCCGCTATCGAGAAAACATTCCAGTTATAGGCTGTATAGCAATGCATTTCAAAACGTTCAGTTAAATCTCTTACCTTTGCGAATAATTTCTTTTTCAGTAATAATATACATTAAAAACGGTCTCATGACTGTCAGAGACATTGGTTTCGGAATTTCTGGGTTTATTGCAATATTTAATAGAAAAATTTAAATTCAATCAATGTTTACTTTTGATATAACCTTCAAACAATAATAGTAAATCGTGATAGAGTCACGGGGAAAAAGAATTGTTGGTTGCATATGGACGAATATAATAAATGAAAGGGAGTTTCTTGGAACGTTGCCAGTTGTTATGTTCGCTAGCGTTCTTCATGCGATTTTGATGTGTTTGCGGTTCAAGCCAACAAGGAGGTACATAATTAATTGATATGCTACCATTAGTTTGTTGTTAAACGACTATTTTTCGCTTTCGCTTTAAATATACGCAGGGAAGATGTTTTAATGGATTGCGTGTATTCACTAACTTGTCAACATCGCTCGAACTGCTTTGCAGGCGTTCTAACAAGGACAACGGCTGGAACTAAAGGTACGTTTAGGTTCGATTGAACGCGAATTTATGCGTTGAACAGATTTGATGTTAGGAGTTTTAAATGGCCGCCGACCGGAATTATTTAGTTTCTGGTTGTTTGATCATTGTCAATAATGGATTTATCGTTGGATTTCTTTGTCCTGCCAGCAATACATAATATCATACAGCCTTAGGTATCATCTTATTCATTATATCTTGCTAACACGTTTAAAAGGGTTTTACGCGCAACATTTTGGCGCCCAACGTGGGGCCCGACCCTGAGATTCAGAATCTCATGCTCTTATGGTGCAACAATAATGATAGCAATGTCTATTGTCAAGGATTTAATAAATTTACACTCTACCCGATAATTATAATGCGCATGTCTTTTCGGATGAGGTATAAAGGAATTGGTCACTTATAATAATAATGTTTTAGGAGTTGGTTGTGTTCTAATTATGTTTAGCTCTGGATATTTAATTTAGACAGTTGTATCGTCAACGACAGATCAGCTTATCTTGATTTCACTTAGAGTTTAGTTCACTTTAACCACTTGACATATTTAACTATGAGACTATTTTGACTTCGACAGATATATTTCAGTTTCAAATTTGCTACTATTATTTGAGGCTACTGCAAGTTTGCTTACAAGAATTACAGAAATTAGTTTTGGGGCACTCAAACCAGAGCTGGATTTTACTTCCAGTTTGAGGCTTAATGTGTAGGATATGCAGAGGGTACAGCACCTGTGTGTCTTCTACACTAAGGGTTTGCTCGAGAATTTATATTAAACGTTGCAAGTTAAAGCTTATTGGCGCTTGCGTTGCTTATAAGTTTTATATATGTTTCGTTGTAAAAATGTCCTTTAGACTTAACCGCATTTAAGCACTGGATAAAAATGCAAGACGCGTAAGAATGTAAAGGGCATGCGGCAGTATATCCTTCCATGATTCTAGAATCGGAGGTTCGGAATTCTCAACGGACGATAGCGCAATCGACTATCCACGAATATCCAGCCCCGAAGCACGTCGCTAAAATTAAATGTAAAATTAGTGGCAGTTGAAATCCCGTAAAAGCAAGAAGTAAGAAATCACTTTGGGCCAGCCGATCTTCGGGAATCCTAGCCACAAATCTCTGAAGAATTTATGAGATTTTTCAAGATTTTTGGCCATTAAGGACTTAGCCAAATTTTCGACATCTCGAAAAAGAAAGGGCTCTGAGATGCTTACGGACGAGCGAAAGAAGCCCCGAAGTGAAGAAAAAGACATTGCAGGACCAACACTCTCAACTGGTACCGAAATCAGCCTCCTACCTAATTTAGTGAGTTTTTCTGATATTTTTCAAACTTAGAACACGACATTTCGACAATCCCAATAAAAGGAAGGGCTCTAAGAAGCTACAGGCAAGCCAGAGAAGATCCGCACCAAAAGAAAACACATTGTAGGGCCAGCACTCTCAACTGTTACCGAATCAGGCTTATACCGAATGTATCGAGTTTTTCGGAGTTTTTAGAACTTCAGGACTTGAAAGAATTTTAGGAGAAAAAAAAATTGAATTTTTGAAGTTGTTGCTATTTTGAAACTTGAAGAAGTTAAGTACTTGTTCGGTTTCGAGATCTAGACAGCCCCCTGGCTCCTCCATACTTTAGCTACTCGGCCTACGGGTGAATAGAGAAAAGGTATAGGAGCCGAAAAAACAAAATAAGGTTTAACCTAAATAATTCGGGCGCGTTCAAAGAGTGATGAGTTAGCCAAGTGCGTACGGGAGGACTTACAAAAAACCTCTGTCAGAAAACTACCGAAAACGTTGGACGTTGTCTAAGAACTCTTTTAAATAGCGAGTAGTCGACTCGATATCGACTTGGCATCCCGTGATATAAATATTGTAAATACATAAATATTGTTATAATATCTTAAGACGTAAAAGAAGTCAAAATGACTATCCGAACCCCTCAGTCGACGGCAACCGCACACCAAAAGCCCCCGAGTGTGGATGAGCTCTTGGTGCTTCGACTGAATCGAGATAGTTCAACAGAGAGCTATAACGCAGAGTCCCCAGTTGACTTCCACCGAATATACTGGGGACCCTGAGGAATTCATATTAGACCCGGCAGCAGCCTTTGGTTATCAGAGGGAATCTGTTCCTCAATTTCTGCCAATTAGTAATAATTCGGGGGAAGCTCAATCGAAGCGGGGCACCACATAGGGGAGCTAGAGCATCACTCGGTGATGCTGAGTCTACGCGGCCTCCTACTGGATCACACCGAGCCGCATGTGACATATAGTACGCCTTGGCCGCTCACTGAAGCGGTTTCGAAGGCCAATGCGCCGTATTTTATAAGAAGAGCACGATAGAGACCGAACTAGAGATATCTAGACTATATGAAATAATTATTGGATATATAGTTACAGCTTCAACAAATATATCGCATAGGTGACTGCGTGAACGAAATTCTCTCTTTTCAAATTCTCTGGGTTCATCTTTCCGCCAACTGTTCCACTTGCTCCTGCAATACTATTTTTCTAAAAACGAATAGGAACATTATTTTCTATGAAAGCATAGGCACAAGTCTTTGCATTCCATGAAATAATCTTTACATTTCCGGTAAAGCAAATAGCTAGGAATACATTAAGTTTAAAGGACCCAAGAGTTTTCATTAAGAAAATCCAACAAATGTGAAAGACGGCTATATTTGTTTTATTTATGGGCTCCACTGCAAGATTTATGCTTAAGAATCCGCATTCTCTTTGCACAAGGAACGTTTATTTCCTGAGTTTACAAC
>MU188797.1:0-35092 GCA_016904865.1 Pissodes strobi
TATAATTATATGCATTTTATAATAAATAGAAGTTAGGCATAGGGTTTCGGAACTAGAGAGGCATTATTAGGCATGCAAATCTTAATAACGCCTCTCTAGTGAGGAAACCTTATGTGGAACTTCGATTTAGTATAAAATTCTTATAATTATATGAAGAGTATGTTCGAATTTAGCATAATAAGCAACAAGATGAGTTTGAAACCATTATTGAAAAGCCTTTGAAGCAACTCTTTATTCATTTGTTCAGTAGACACTTCATTGAAATATTTTTTTATTATTATAAGCATTTTACCCTAAATTGAAGTTGCGCATAAGGTTTGGGCACTAGAGAGACATTATTAAGCATGCAAAACCTAATAATGCCTCTCTAGTGCCTAAAACCTATGTCGAACTTCAATTTAGTATAAAATGCTTATGATTATATACAAAATAGGTCCAAATTCAACATAATAAGCGACTAGGTGAATTTGAAACCATTATTCAAAAATTTTTGAAGCAAGCCTTTAGTCATTTGCCAAGTGGACCCTTCCTTGAAATATTTTTATATAATTATATGCATTTTATAATAAATTGAAGTTAGGCATAGGGTTTCGGAACTAGAGAGGCATTATTAGGCCTGCAAATTTTAATAATGCCTCTCTAGTGTGAAATCTTATGTGGAACTTCGATTTAGTATAAAATGCTTATAATTATAAGAAGAGTAGGTTCAAATTTAGCATAATAAGCGACAAGATGAGTTTGAAACCATTATTGAAAAACCTTTGAAGCAACTCTTTATTCATTTGTCCAGTAGACACTTTATTGAAATATTTTTTATAATTATAAGCATTTTACCCTAAATTGAAGTTGCGCATAAGGTTTGGGCACTAGAGAGACATTATTTAGCATGCAAAACCTAATAATGCCTCTCTAGTGCCTAAAACCTATGTCGAACTTCAATTTAGTATAAAATGCTTATGATTATATACAAAATAGATACAAATTCAGTATAATAAGCGACTAGATGAGTTTGAAACCATTATTCAAAAAGCATTGAAGCAAGCCTTTAGTCATTTGCCTAGTGGACACTTCCTTGAAATATTTTTATATAATTATATGCATTTTATAATAAATTAAAGTAAGGCATAATGTTGGGGCACTAGAGAGGCATTATTAGGCATGCAAGAGTTAACAATGCCTCTCTGGTGCCTAAACCCTATGTGTAACTTCAAGTTAGTATAAAATGCTTATGATTATATAGAAAATAGATACAAATTCAGTATAATAAGCGACTAGATGAGTTTGAAACCATTATTCAAAAAGCTTTGAAGCAAGCCTTTAGTCATTTGCCTAGTGGACACTTCCTTAAAATATTTTTATATAATTATATGCATTTTATAATAAATTGAAGTTAGGCATAGGGTTTGGGCATTAGACAGGCATTATTAGGCATGCAAATCTTAATAATGCCTATCTAGTGCGCAAACCTTATGTGGAACTTCGATTTAGTATAAAATGCTTATAATTATATGAAGAGTAGGTTCGAATTTAGCATAATAAGCAACAAAATGAGTTTGAAACCATTATTGAAGCAACTCTTTATTCATTTGTCTAGTAGACACTTCATCGAAATATTTTTTTATAAGTATAAGCATTTTAACCTAAACTGAAGTTGCGCATAATCTTTGGGCACTAGAGAGGCATTATTAGGCATGCAAGACTTAATTATGCCTCTCTAGTACCCAAGCCCTATGTGGAACTTCAATTTACTATAAAATGCTTATGATTATATACAAAATAGATACAAATTCAGTATAATAAGAGACTAGATGAGTTTGAAACCATTATTCAAAAAGCTTTGAAGCAAGCCTATACTCATTTGCCTAGTGAACACTTCCTTGAAATATTTGTATATAATTATATGCATTTTATAATAAATTGAAGTTAGACATAGGGTTTGGGCACTAGAGAGGCATTATTAGGCATGCAAATCTTAATAATGCCTCTTTAGTGCGCAAACCTTATGTGGAAATTCGATTTAGTATAAAATACTTATCATAATATAAAGAGTAGGTTCGAATTTAGCATAACAAGCGACAAGATGAGTTTGAAACCATTATTGAAAAACCTTTGAAGCAACTCTTTATTCATTTGTCTAGTAGACACTTCATTGAAATATTTTTTTTTATAATTATAAGCATTTTACCCTAAATTGAAGTTGCGCATAAGGTTTGGGTACTAGAGAGGCATTATTAGACATGCAAGACATAATAATCCCTCTCTAATGCCCAAGCCCTATGTGGAACTTCAATTCAGTATAAATTGCTTATGATATTATACAAAATAGGTACAAAATCAGCATAATAAACGACTGGATGAGTTTGAAACCATTATTCAAAAAGCTTTGTAGCAAGCCTTTAGTAATTTGCCTAGTGGACACTTCCTTGAAATATTTTTATATAATTATATGCATTTTATAATAAATTGAAGTTAGGCATAGGGTTTGGGCACTAGAGAGGCATTATTAGGCATGCAAATCTTAATAATGCTTCTCTAGTGCGCAAACCTTATGTGGACCTTCGATTTAGTATAAAATGCTTATAATTATATGAAGAGTAGGTTCGAATTTAGCATAATAAACGACAAGATGAGTTTGAAACCATTATTGAAGCAACTCTTTATTCATTTGTCTAGTAGACACTTCATCGAAATATTTTTTTATAAGTATAAGCATTTTACCCTAAACTGAAGTTGCGCATAAGGTTTGGGCACTACAGAGGCATTATTAGGCATGCAAGACTTAATAATGCCTCTCTAGTGCCCAAGCCTTATGTGGAACTTCAATTTAGTATAAAATGCTTATGATTATATACAAAATAGATACAAATTCAGTATATCAAGAGACTAGATGAGTTTAAAACCATTATTCAAAAAGCTTTGAAGCAAGCCTTTAGTCATTTGCCTAGTGGACCCTTCCTTGAAATATTATGATACAATTATATGCATTTTATAATAAATTGAAGTTAGGCATAGGGTTTGGGCATTAGAAAGGCATTATTAGGCATGCACATCTTAATAATGCCTCTCTAGTGCGCAAATCTTATGTGGAACTTCGATTTAGTATAAAATGCTTATAATTATATGAATGTAGGTTCGAATTTAGCACAATAAACGACACGATGAATTTGAAACCATTATTGAAGCAACTCTTTATTCATTTGTCTAGTAGATACTTCATCGAAATATTTTTTTTATAAGTATAAGCATTTTACCCTAAATTGAAGTTGCGCATAAGGTTTGGGCACTAGAGAGGCATTATTAAGCATGCAAGACTAAATAATGCCTCTCTAGTACCTAAACCCTATGTGGAACTTCAATTTAGTGTAAAATGCTTATGATTATATACAAAATTTGTCCAAATTCAGCATAATAAGCGACTAGGTGAGTTGGAAACCATTATTCAAAAAGCTTTGAAGCAAGCCTTTAGTCATTTGCCTAGTGGACACTTACTTGAGATATCTTTATATAATTATATGCATTTTATAATAAATTGAAGTTAGGCATAGGGTCTGGGCACTAGAGAGGCATTATTAGGCATGCAAATCTTAATAATGCCTTTCTAGTGCGCAAGCCTTATGTGGATCTTCGATTTAGTATAAAATGTTTATAATTATATGAAGAGTAGGTTCGAATTTAGCATAATAAGCGACAAGATGAGTTTGAAACCATTATTGTAAAACCTTTGAAGCAACTCTTTATTCATTTTTCTAGTAGAAATTGAAATATTTTTTTATAATTATAAGCATTTTATCCTAAATTACAGTTGCGCATAAGGTTTGGGCACTGGAGAGACATTATTAGGCATGCAAGAGTTAATAATGCCTCTCTAGTGCCCAAGCCCTATGTGGAACTTCAATTTAGTATAAAATGCTTATAATTATATAAAAAAATAGGTTCAAATTCAGCACAACAAACGGAAAGATGAGTTTGAAACCATTATTGAAAAGGCTTCCCCCCAGGCGCGTCCCCCAGGATGGCGGATGGGGGAAATCGCTCGGTCTTCACGGATCGGGCTAGCAGTGGCTATAAGTACTGTGAGGGAGCTCAAAAGCTCTCAAAAACCTTTGCGAAAACCCTGCCGTGAACCAACTGTCCCAAGTCAAGATGTAAGGCAACGTGTCGAGGACTGCATGTCCACCGGGATAAAGCAGCGCGGTTTTTTTGACGTTCCCCTGGAGGCATAGGGCGACACCTCCTTGTAACTAGCCTTGCCTGGTTATGCGGTGCTCTGATCAGGTCGACCCACACTTCCCTAGCTACTCGTGGAAACAGTATGGAAAAATACAGAGACACAAAACAAAAACAAGAGGAAAAGGCTGCAGAGCCAAAAGACTCAAAGGCGAAAGCCAAAACCAGTGAGGACCAAAGGGCTAAAAAAATCAGGCTGTTAAGCCAACAAATTCGAAAGGAGAGGACTCAATCAGGTACTCTAGGGTCACATCCCTAGAAGAAATTGACAAGATGTCCGATTAGAGCATCAAAAATTTTCGGCTCTCAGGCAAGTCCAACGCCAGGCTGAAGAAAATTCTCTCGGAGAGAAAATCCTACCTCGAGGCTAAAAGAGCCACGATTAGGGAGAATTTTATGATAGTTCGAAAATAAATTAAATCATTGCGATATTCAAAAAACTTCAACATGATTTGGGAAGATTAAAAATCATAAATATTTAAAAACGATATTAAGATCTTTCAGACACAAAATGACTGAAAAAATTATATACAAAATAATTTTATTTCGAGAACATGATTTAGATGATGAACGACTTAAATCGTTTCCAAAATTATTAAAATATTTTACACATATTTTAAATGATGGCTTCAAATAACTTCAACACATTTAAAATCATAAATAATTTCAAAATGGTATCATTTAGAAAGGCACAAAGGCTATTTTCATAGTAACTAACAACAAGTTATATAAAAAAGATTAGATCTTTAACAAAATAATTTTATTTCGAGAACATGATTTAAATGATTTACACCGTTTCCAAAAAGATTAAAATCTATTAAGAAAGATTTAAAATCATAAGTGGTTTCAAAAAGTATTTAAATAATTTCAAAATTATTCAAGATGTAAATAACTTCAACAAGATTTAGGTAGGTTTAAAATCATCAATAATTTCAAAACCATATTTGAATCATTTGGAAACACACAAAAGCTATTTTTAATGACTAAATAAAATTTGTATAAAAAAGAATTTCGATATCTATTATATTTATTTTTTAAATAATTTTACTTAGAAAACATGATATAAATGATTTTTAAACAGATTAACATCTTTTTAGAAATGTTTTAAATCATAAATAGTTTTAAAAGGTATTTAAATCAGTTCAAAATAAATTAAATCATTGCCAAATTCAAATAATTTATGCAGATTTATTATGATAAATAATTTCAAAACGATAGTCGAATAGTTTAGAAAGACACAACAGCTATTTATCATAGTGTAACAAAAAGTTATATAGATAGGAATTGAGATCTTTTGTTAAATAATTTATTTTCGAGAACATGATTTCAATGATTATACATCGTTTCCATAAGTTAAATCAAAATTGGTTTCAAAAAGTATTTAAATAATGTCAAATTGATTTAAATCATTATGATATTCAAGTAACTTCAACAAGATTTAAAGCTATAAATAATTTTAAAATGATATTGAAATTATTTAAAAGGACACAACATCTTCATAGTGACTATCAAAAAGTTATATAAAAATTAGATCTTTGACAAAATAATTTTAATTCGAGAACATGATTCCAATGATTGTAAATGTATTAAACCGTTTTTAAAAGGCTTAAAAATAAGTGGTTTCATAAAATATTTAAATAATATCAAAATAATTTTTTTAATCATTGCCAATTTCAAATAATTTTAACAAGATTTAGGCAGATTTAAAATCATAAATAATTTCAAAACGATATTTGAATCATTTCGAAAGACCCAAAAGCCATTTTTCATAGTGACTAACAAAAGATGATATAATTATAGATTTTTTAGAAGATAATTTAATTTCGGGAACATGATTTAAATTATTTTTTACGATTTAAATCGTTTCCAAAAAGATAAACATCTTTTAAAATCATAAATGGTTGAAAAAGTATTTAAGCCATTGTACTGGGCATATAAGGTCACAAGGGTATTGACTTCATATCCTGTAAACTATGTTTAAATTGTTAAGCAATACACAATATATTGCAATTGCCCAGCACAGCTTTTGACGATTATTATTACATTAGGTAATCAGGTTATTGTTTAATTAATATAAGATTGCATACTGTGCATTTTGGCCAGCATATACGAATATTAAATTATAACAAATATAGTTTTATCGAAGCTTTCGTGATGTTCTTAATTCTCCTCAACCTATGAGAACCAAGCTGATTACATGGCGACCCTGCCAGCGGCGTTCGTGTGTCCTTAAGATGTTTGTAAAGTCGTTGGTTTGAATTCAAACAATGGTAAAGTAAAGTAATGATGAAGTTATTGTGATTGTGTCAAGAAAATGGGGAAAACTCAGTCAAAAGAAGAAGTTATAATTGCACAAGCTGGAAACAGTGGTGGACAAACGACAACTCAAGAATCCAGCAGGGGCGTCTTCCTCCATGAAGTGCTTGCATTAATGGTAGGTGGCATAATTGTTACTGTTTGGGTGATTTACTGTTGCCTGCGGACAAAAAAGGAACTAGAAAGAAAAATAAGGCGTGAAATAAGAAGAAGTCAAGAACTTGTATAAGAAAAACTCATCCTGACGATATATATGGGTCGATTCCAAAATCGATCCCATCAGGGAACTTCAACCAGTGGTACCCAAACCGGGGCTGGCATCGATGGAACGGGCTAGTTGTGGGCGCAATGCCGCTAGTTCGCAACGTTGGACACGTCAGCTTCTAGGACCACTCCTGAGGCAAAACTTCTGTAGCGGATAGCGGATTATATAATATTAAGGTAAATGAGTAGTGTAGGATTAAGTGATTTTAAAGAACTATACGCATCCGTGCATAAGTTTTGTAGTAACATTGTTAAAGAACCTACCGAGAGAAGGGTAAATTTAGAAAGAGTACATAAATTGTTGTTAGAGATCGGTATATTAGAAGATAATTTCAGTACTTTAAAATTAGAATTTGGTAAAATTGAAAGAGATTCAGCGGAGCAGCAAGCAGCTTCTAAATATATCAAAGAAATCGGGAAAATTCTTTATAATTGTAGACATATACTATTAGAGAGGTTAAGCGTTATAGTAGAAGGTAAGGAAAGTGAAGAGGTATTAGACATTGTACAAGGTGATAAAAGTTTAAATATGACTGAAAAATTTGACTTGAGAACAGCCGCATCCTTGTTGCCGTGTATTGATGGTAATGAGGATACAACTAATCAACTAATTGACTCTATTCAACTTTATAGCGAACTGCTGAATGACGATGGTAAAACACATTTAATAAATTACGTTCTGAAAACTAGATTATCGCGTAGTGCAAAACTACGGCTAGAAAATACTTACAATACAATTGACCGCTTACTAGCTGATATAAAAACACATTTACTTACAAAAAAATCTGCAGCTGCGTTAGCAACTGAATTACATAATATTAGACAAGACGGGAAGACAATTGACGACTACGCAAAACAGATAGAAGAATTATTTCTCAATTTAACTATAGCTCAAGCAAATGGCAATGATAGAAACATTACAATTCTTAGAAATGTCAACGAAAAACTTGCAATTAATGCCTTTTCCAATGGACTAAAAAATACTGAACTGCGAACAATAGTAAAAGCTAGGGACTATTCCACACTAAAAGACGCTATAGTAGGCGCAAAAGATGAAGAAAAACTTAAGTTCTCAAATTCTAGTATGTCTGTATTTCATATGAGACAGAATAATAATAATTCGAATAGATTTAACAATTACGGTGGTCGTGGAAGAGGTTTCTCAAATAGATTTAATAACAATCGAGGTAGACCTTTTAATAATAATACTAGGTCGGGCAGTATAAATCCGAGAAATTTTAATAACAATAATTTCCGTAGACTAGGTCGGGGCTCCCATGGAAGTCGTTCGTATTTTCGTGGCCATCAGCAAAATCGTAATATGGGTCAACAGAGATCTTATTTTACAGACGTAAGTGGATCAAATTATAACAATCCAAACCTTATGTCAAACGAAATTCCGTACGCAGAAAATTCAAATTTAAACCCGGGAATAAGCGGAATAGAGCAGAATAGGCGGTTTTTTCGTTCCTAACAATAAGTGTAAAAATTTAGAAGAACATGTAGTTTTAAGCTTAAATGGTATGAATTTTATTCAGGTGCATTACGAAATGCAAGATATGCTATTTTTAATAGACACCGGAGCTAGTATTAGTGTATTTTTTTCAGAGTACTTAAGAAAAGGTGAATATGTTGATACATCAAAAAAGGTAAAAATAATGGGTATAAGCGGTTCTACATTTTCCCTAGGCGCAACAAATGTTCGATTTTCGCTAAATAATATTGAAATTGAACACGAATATTTAGTACTTAATAAATTTAATTCAGGTATACAGGGTGTACTAGGTTCAGATTTTTTTTCGAAATACGGAGCAAGCATAAATTACGAGACATCAATATTTTCTTTTTGGGTTAACGATAACAAGGTATCGGTACCTATGATGTCGAATTTCGATGATTATATTTCAATACCACCTAGAAGCGAAATAGTAAAATACTGCTTAGCCGATCGTACCAGTGACTGTGTTATTTCTTCTGAGGAGTTGTGTGAGGGTGTGTTCGTTGCAGGTGTTATAGCGAGACAGGAGAATGGAAGAATTGCCGTGAGATTTCTGAATGTAAATGACCGCGAAATTAAGGTTAAAAATTTCACACCTAGATTAGAACCTATTGAGAATTATCAAATCTATAACTTTAACAAAAACGATAATTTATCTGTAGAACGCGTAGATAAAGTCTTAGATCTAATAGACACGTCGTCGCTAAACAACGAAGAAAAACTTTCAATCGAAAAACTATGCGCAAAATATGCAGACGTCTTTCACTTAGAGGGCGATTCTCTTACGGTTACTAATCTTTACCAACAGAGACTACAGCTCAAAGAAAACGCGGTTCCAGTTTATGTAAAACCTTATAGGCTTCCCCAGGCTCAAAAGTCAGAGATACATAGGCAGGTTCATAAAATGCTTGACGAGGGTATTATTGAAGAGGCTAAGTGCGAATGGTCTTCACCCCTTTTAATCGTACCTAAAAAAGCTACTAATGGCGAAAGGAAATGGAGAGTCGTTATTGACTACAGACTCGTAAACCGTCAATTAAAGGATGAAAAAATGCCTCTACCTTGCATCTCTGAAATATTAGACTCACTATCAGGAGCATTGTACTTTTCTCATCTCGATTTATCTCAAGGATACTACCAAGTCGAGTTACATAAAGATAGTAGGCCTTACACAGCATTTACTACTAATGAGGGTCAGTTTCAAATGAGAAGGTTACCTATGGGTTTAAAAATTAGTCCAAGTGCATTTTCTAGACTCATGACTGTTGCATTTTCTGGGTTAAATTATGAGTCTTGTTTTATTTATTTGGACGACCTAATAATATTCGGGAACTCATTACAACAACATAATAAAAATCTTGTTAAAGTTTTACAAAGACTTAGAGAAGTAAATTTGAAATTAAACCCTAATAAATGTGATTTTCTTAAAAAACAAATTTTATATTTAGGCCATGTGATTTCTTCAGATGGAATTTCTCCAGATCCCGAAAAATCCAGAGTGATAGCTAAATATCCAATACCTAGAAACGCTGATGAAGCTAAACGGTTCGTTGCATTTGCAAATTATTATCGAAAATTTATAAGTAATTTTGCACAAATAGCTCAACCTCTTAATGAATTATCGCGGAAAGGAATAAACTTTAATTGGACAGGCAAGTGTCAAACAGCATTTGATATTTTAAAAAAGGCACTTATAAATCCACCTGTATTACAATATCCAAATTTTTCAGAAAATAATACATTCATTCTTAAAACAGATGCTAGTGGTTATGCTATTGGTTCGGTTCTATGTAATGGTAATGACAAGCCAGTAGCGTACGCTTCTCGTGTTTTAAATAAGGCCGAAAGGAATTACTGTACCATCGAAAAAGAATTACTAGCCGTTGTTTGGAGTGTAAAACATTTTAGACCGTATCTGTATGGCAGAAAATTTGAAATACTTACGGATCATCGTCCACTCGTATATTTATTTAGCATGACAAACCCATCAAGTAGATTAACTAAATTTAGATTAGTTTTAGAGGAATATGATTTTACGGTAAATTACATAAAAGGTACACATAATGTTACAGCTGACGCTTTGTCGCGTATAAGAATCGATGTGAACGAACTGAAAGAAATGAGTGAGGGAATGATTAATAGTGCGAATGTGATTACGCGAGCACAGGAAAAAAATCAACAAATCAAAGAACAGGAAGATTTAATAAATTCTACGGATGAAAGGCTTGATCACCCTGGAATTGTAGAAATATTAAAACGACCTGATAATAGTATAGAATTACGGCCGATAGGAAAAGATGCATTTATTAAATATAAAAATAAAATAAACCATGGTAAAAATATGAATTATGCAAATTTTATATACGACGAAAAACTGCAAGTAATTTATTTTTGTCGAGATTACCGATCGACGTTTGACCTAGGTACATCGTTGAGGAATCTTGGAAATGTGTGCACAAGGTATAAAATTGCAGAAATATGTATAATAAAAAATATACAGACTAGTCAATTTATTAAAGATATATCGCGATATAAAAACGAAATATTAGAAAACGGTATTAAAATATGCATTATTAAGGACATAAAACGTATTGAAGACAAAGAAACGAGACAATTGATACTAAACGATTTTCACAACCTTTATACAGGAGGACATGCGGGTACTAACCGTATGTACAACAATATTAAGAAGTTTTATTTTTGGTCAGGTTTGAAGCGAGATGTAGATCAGTTTGTCAAAAAGTGCGATGAGTGTCAAAGATATAAATATAGTAAAGCTACCAAACAGCCAATGACAATAACATCTACAGCTACTTCAGCTTTCCAAAAAATTTTTCTTGATTTAGTTGGACCTATAAAGACTGACATTAAAAACAATTCATATATATTAACAATTCAGTGTGAACTCAGCAAATTTATAGAATGTTATCCATTACAAACGAAAGAAGCTTATGATGTAGCTAAGTCTTTTGTGGAGAATTTTGTACTACGGTATGGAATTCCACAAGAAATTGTCACAGATCAGGGAAAAGAATTTTTGGCAAACCTGTTTCAGGAATCATGTAAATTGCTAGGAATTAATACCTTAAATTCAACAGCTTATCACCATGAAACTCTAGGAGCTTTGGAAAACTCTCACAAACATTTAGGAGCTTATTTGCGTATTCAAGTGTCACAACATGCAGATAGTTGGAGTACGTGGGTACCATATTGGTGCTTTGCGTATAACAACACTGTGCATACCGAAACCAAATATACTCCTTATGAACTTGTGTTTGGAAAACAAAGCCAAATACCATCAAATATTGCCAATAACATAGATCCATTATATAACTTTGAGGATTATCCTAAAGAGCTTAAATATAGACTTCAAACTGCTTGTAATGATGCTAGAAATAATTTGATTACATCCAAACAAAACCGGAAAATAAATTTCGATAAAAAATGTATTAATGTAGAGTATAACGTGGGAGATAAAGTGTTGATTCTCAACGAAAATAGGAATAGTAAATTAGATGCTTTGTATATAGGACCTTACGAGGTATTAGAAAATAAAAATCCAAATGTAGTGTTAAAAATAAATAATAGAAATGTAGAAGTACATAAAAATAGGATTAAGCTTTATTATGATTAGGATTAAGCTTTATTATGATACTAACTATATTCTAAGTATTATAATTATATCTATCTATATATCATAAAAAAATATATATTGCTGTCTCAATATATATATATTTTTTTTCGCCAGGGAGGTGTACTGGGCATATAAGGTCACAAGGGTATTGACTTCATATCCTGTAAACTATGTTTAAATTGTTAAGCAATACACAATATATTGCAATTGCCCAGCACAGCTTTTGACGATTATTATTACATTAGGTAATCAGGTTATTGTTTAATTAATATAAGATTGCATACTGTGCATTTTGGCCAGCATATACGAATATTAAATTATAACAAATATAGTTTTATCGAAGCTTTCGTGATGTTCTTAATTCTCCTCAACCTATGAGAACCAAGCTGATTACACCATTTAAATACATTGTGATACTCGAATAACTTCAATGAGATTTAATAAAATAATAATTTCAAAACGATAATCGAATCGTTTAAGAAGACACAACAGCTATTTATCATAGTGACTGACAACAAATTATATAGAAAATAATTTAAATTTTTTACAAATTAATTTTATTTCGAGAATATTATTTAAATGATTATACACAGCTTCCAAAAAGTTTAAATCATAAGTGGTTTCAAAAAGTATTGAAATTATTTCAAAATGATTTAAATCATTGTAATATTTAAACAATTCAACAAGATTCCGGTAGATTTAAAACCACAAATAATTTTAAAACGATATCCGAATCATTTAGAAAAACACAACATGTGTTCTTAATACTGTCTAACAAAAAGTTAAATAAAACAAATTAGATCTTTGACAAAACATTTTATTTCAAGAACATAATTACAATGATTTTAAATGATTTAAATCGTTTTTAAAAAGGTTTAAAAATAAGTCATCATCATCATCACCCAGGGTGGGTCTTGTCTGACTGGATAATTGTTTTCCAGAAGGTACGATCTTCCATCAGTCGACGGTCGAAGGGGGTGTTCATTTTGCGGAGGTCTGATCTGATGTTGTCTCTCCATCGAAATCTGGGACGTCCGAGTGGTCTTTTTCCTGTTGGAACCTCTTCCCGTATCAATCTCACAAGCCTTTGAACGTCAAGCCGTTGTAAGTGGCCTGCCCATCTTAAACGGTGAGCTTTGAGTTCTTGGATGATTTCACTGTCGCTGTACAGTTCTGCTAATTCAGCGTTGGTTCTAATGCGGTACTGGTCGGTTCTTGCATCGCGGAGGGGGCCATAAATCTTCCTGAGGATTTTGCGTTCGAAGCGTAGCAGTTTTTCTTCGTTGGCCTTGGTCATTGTCCATGTTTCGCCCCCATACGTTATTATTGGTCTGATAATAGTTTTATATATAGTGACTTTGGATTTTCTTATCCAGGGTTTTAGATTGGATCAGATTTTTTAATGCACATAGGCAGCGATTTGCGGACTGTATTCTGCCCTTGATTTCTTCTGTGATGTCGTTATCAGCCGTGACTGTAAATCCAAGGTATTTAAAACGTTCCACTCTTTCAAAGTTGTAGCTGTTCACTGTCACGTTTTGTCCTATTCTATTCCTGCGTCCCCTTCGGTATACTCACATGTATTTCGACTTATCTTCATTGACCCTGAGCCCCACTTCTCCTGCTGACTTCTCGATTTTATTGAAAATATCCTTTACCGTTAATACAGTGTCTCCGATGAGGTCAATGTCATCCGTATAAGCTAGTAGAAGTTTGGGTCCTTTAGTGGTTAGTAGTTCGGTTTTGATTTCGGCTGTTCTGATGGCTTTTTCTAAGACAATATTAAAAAATAAGGGTGATAGGGCGTCGCCTTGTTTTAGACCGTTACGTAAATCAAATTTGTTGGATAGGCTCTGGTTCACTCTAACTTTGGATATTCCTCCTTCCATGCAGATTTTGGTTATCTGAATAAGTTTCCTGAGGATTGAAAACTCGGCCATTGCATTCCACACTTGGCTTCTCTCTATGCTGTCATAGGCTTGTCGGAAGTCTATAAAGAGATTGTGTATCGTTCTGTTGTATTCCCATCGCTTTTCCAGAATCTGTCTTAAAGTAAATAGCTGGTCTATGGTTGATCTCTTAGCCCGAAACCCCGCTTGGTACTCTCCCACGATGTTTTCTGCGAATGGAGTAGGTCTGTTGAGTAGGATGTTTGACAGTATTTTGTATGCCGTGTTAATCAGTGAGATTCCTCTGTAGTTGGCGTATTTCGATTTATCTCCTGTTTTGTGGATAGGCACTATGATGCTTTCCTTCCATTGTGTTGGAATTTTTTCTTCGGTCTATATAAGTATTAATAGCTTATGGATTTGTTGATGAAGTGCGTTACCACCATGTTTTAGAAGTTCTGCGATTATGCCATCAGATCCGTGGTTATATAGAAAATAATTTAGATCTTTTGCAAAATAATTTAATTTCGAGAACATGATTGTAATGAGTATACATCTTTTCCAAAAAGTTTAAATCATAAGCGGTTTCAAAAGTAATTAAATAATTTTAAAATTATATTCGGATCATTTAGAAAGACACAACAGAAAATGTATCAAATGATTATAAATGATTTAAAACAGTTTTAAAAAAGGGTAAAAAATAAGTCATCTATTCTTAATAGTGTGACAAAAAGTTATATAAACAAATTAGATCTTTGACAAAATAATTTTATTTCGAGAACATGAGAACGGTTAAAAAATAAGTGGTTTTAAAAGGTATTTAAATCATCTAAAAATTATTTTAACCATTGCAAAATTCAAATAATTTCAACAAGATTTAGGTAGATTCAAAATCATAAATAATTTCAAAACGATATACAACACAAAAGCTACTAAGGATTTAAATAATTTTAAAATAATTTAAATCATTACGATATACCAATACCGTCAACCACACTTAGACAAATTTAAAATCATAAATAACTTCAAAACGATAATCAAATCATTTACAAAAGCCATTTTTCATAGTGACTAACAAAAACTTGTATAAAAATTAATTTAGATCATTAGAAAATAATTTTAATTCGAGAACATTATTTTAAATGATTCAAATCATAAATGTATGCGGAGAGAGTGAGTATGATTTATGAAAATTTGAAATGATTCGAATAATCTCTCCTAAGTGAAATGTGTCTTTGATTTAAATATATTTCTTGATATCAATAATTATTCATGATTTAAATTTCTTTAAATCGTTACAACTGTGATAGCAACATTTAAATTGTAGGCTATTTAAATGATGTAACAGCTACACTTAATATATTTTGATAGTGTGGAGGTCGTATACTATACAATATCACAAATCTAGCAAATTGTATTGAAAATATGATATTAAAACAATAGAAAACTCATTTCCTCCATCACTTTGAATAATCGAATAATACACCAACTTTAGAAAATGTTTAACGCCAAATAGCAAATTAAGCTACTTAGATGCCCATCGATGTAATCGCAAGCTAATGCATTTTTCCCAATAGGTACTCGAAAGTAAGGCATCTCCTCGGGCTAGCAACATGAGCGGCTCATCTTCGGGAAGTGACGTGTGATTAAGCGCATCCAGAGTGTCGTCCGTAAAAGACTCCAGAGCATCCACCTCGATAGAATATTTTTCTAATAAAGACAGAACCGTATTATCTCGTCAGGGAGGCGCTCCTAGGCAAGTTGTGCCCGCGCATGAGTTAGTATCTCAGCAAAGATCGATATCGTTACCGAAGTCGTTCCTATCAGGCGGCGTTACCGTGACAACAATGGAATTTATCTTCAAGAGTAAGTCTAATGAATGTTTTATTGTAATTACAAACCAAAGTAAGCACAGTAGTTACTACTGTGTGACAAAGTTCAAATTATTGCTTTCAACATTACAACTGCATCGTCCTGCAATGATCAGTAAAAATATTCAAGGTATTGCAGTGGTTTTAAGGTACATCCGCAACGAAATGGTACGGTTAGCCTATATTCGTCGAAAGTATTTTTAGCAAGAAGTGCCATTAGTTTTAGTGTTGTTTTTATCACCAGATTTTAGATCTGGATGGTACTAATGTGCTAAACTGAGTGTTGAATTTAATTACTAATATGGTTGGTAACTGCCAAATCTAATGACTCTGGCTTACTTGCTCCAAAACATTATTCATTAATAAAAGAACATATTTTTAAAATGTGAATAATTTTTACAAAAGCGAAAAATTATTCCGTTTAAACACATTTCTATTGTTTTATACACATTTCATATAAAATTCTCGTTTAGGTAATTATTATTGAATTATTATCGAACAAAATCAATATTTGATTGGGTTTATAAACATGAACAATTGCAACGAGTGTTAGCCATAGCTAGAGATATACTTTTTATACAGAAAGTACAACTATCTAGCAAGAAAGCAGAACCGCAACAAAAGTACGCCAAAAAGGGTAAGTCAAAGACTATCGAGTCAGACAAATCCAAGAAGCATCCGATATCAGAAGGTAGTACCCAAGGCAGCAACCAATAGTCGGCAAAAAAGGCCAGGACACAAAAGTGACACTTCTTTAACGAGGCCCTGACTGCAGTCAAGATAGCCGCTGTGCCACAAAGCTAACCCAGACACTCGCGTGGAAACGGACCAGCTGAAAGCACTCCAGAAGTCCATGATGAGAGCTTTTGAAGATACCCCATTAGAAGGACCACAAGTACACCTCTTTAAGTGGACACATAGGTCCCATTTATAGATGGCGTCGGATGACGACGGTTAATCTGATTAGGAAAGTGTAAAAAGTGATTGTAATGATACTAGTGGTGCAAAAAATATAAATGTTGTGCTAAAAAGTCATGTAGAGCCTACTTTTGTGGAAATTGTGATGAAATCTTTCATGGAAGTTGTGCAAAACGCAAATCTTAAGTTTCTGAGCTAAACGCGAGTGTTGTATTGTGATTTGGAGCCAAAAAATGTAAACACTGAAGATGTAAGCAAGGATGAATTACGACAGGAAAACGAGAAATTAAGACAAGAAGTACAACTCTTAAACCGATTAATTGCTGAAATGAATGACAGAAATCAGGTACTAAAGGAAAATATTCGTTTGTTATTAGAAAGAAATGTCTAACATAGAACCAAAACAAAAAAACAGAGATGATGGAACAGCACAAGAAAGTCTACAAAGTGAAACGAACCAGGCTCAGGATGTCGCAATGTTGCCAACTGCTGCAGAGTCATATTCGAAGCAGAACCGGTCATGTGATGTGATAATACGGCGCGCTCGAACTGCTCCAATGTGGCTAAACAAGCACCGGAAGTGGAGAAGCGAGACAATTTCGCAGGCAAGGAGCGCAATGGAAGATGATGGTTTTGCTCAACAGAGGAGAGGATTTAAAAAAAGGTTAGGTAGAGCTGATGTTCAAAGAGGTGACGACTTTGCCGGTGAAGATAGACGCATTTGGATATATATATAAATGAGGTCAAGAGAAGTGTTGATTCTAATAGGGTTTATGAGTTCATCAAGAGAAAGCCAGGATTTGAAAATATAAATATTTTGGTAAAAGAAATTCCATTCCATCCCAACCAACTGAAAAGGTTCCTTGTAATTGGCCCCATGGGAAAAAGGAAGAGATGTACGAGCCAAGTTTTTGGCCGCACAATGTTAGTATAAAACCTATTAATTTTAAATGATAGATATTTGCATGAACACAGCTTTAGTCCAAAGGCCATCTGGGATATGGTGAGAAGTTGTTCAAACTTGGGTAATAAAAATATCGACACATGCTGCTGATTTGTAGCCTAATCACGTAAATCGTTTCTTCGTGAACATTCCTCATAAACTGGTGGAGGGTATGCCCGCTTGTAAATCAACTTCTGATGAGTTTATAAGTTCATATGTAGATACTCATTTGCCTACTATGGATGGGTTACATTTTGGTTTTGGGGAAGTGTCTTTTATTGAAGTCAGAGACCTAATAACAAATCTTAAAAATAAAAGTAATCGTGATTTCTTTGGTTTAAATAGTAAAATTTTAAAAGTATCAAAAATATTATAGTTTTAACATTGAAAATGTTTTTGTTTTCCTATTATGGGGTATCAAATCACGAAAAAGTGCATGCTACATTTGGCACATCACGTAATATACGTGACAGATCGTAATAGTCTGTTTCTGAGGACGGACTCGGTTCAAATGACAAAAATAAATTAAGACTAACTGAAACTAACCGAAAGTTGATTGAACGACTAACCCAAACTAACCCAAAATAACTAAAAGTAACCAAATGCACAAAAAGGGTTAAAATGAATCGGAACAAATTAAAAAAATAAAAGTAAGCTAAAACTAACTCAAAGTTTTGCTAATAATCAAAACTAACCATAAAAATTAAAATTGGTTATAACCTATCGGAACCCGTTCAAATTAATAAAATAAATTGTAACTAACTGAAACTAACCGAAAGTTGATTCAACGAGGCTAAAACGTATCGGACTAAAACTAACCAAAACAAACCGAATTTTTGCGACTAACCAAAACTACCCAAAAACATTGAATTCGATTATAACATATCGGCATAATGACTAACTGAAATTAACTGAATATTGATTGAACGACTACCCACGACGACTATCTAACCCAATCTAACCTAAAATATGGCTAAAACGTATCGAAACAGATTAAAAATATTATAGTAAGTTAAAAATAACCCAAATTAACCGAATTTTGGCGACTAACCAAAATTAACCAAAATCATTAAATTTGGTTATAACATATCGGAAAGTTGATTGAATGACTAACCAAAAGTAACCAAGAGCACCAAACCGTGCTAAAATGTATCGAAATAGGTTAGACAAATTAAAGTAAGTTAAACCTAACCAAAACGAACCGAATTTTGGCGACTAACGAAAACTAACCAGAAACATTATATTTGACTATAACGTATCGGAGCCGGTTCAGATGAATACTTTGGTTTCTTGACAGTGAGTTTCCAAGGTCGCATCACGACACGGAAAATTTTAGTGAACGTCACGACACGGTTTATGCATAACTGATTATAACGTATCGGAACCCGCTCAAATACGGAAAATAAATTGAAACTAAGTGAAAATAACCGAAAGTTGATTGGACGACTAACCAAAACTATCCAAATCTATTAAAATTGATTAGAACGTATCGGAAATAGTTCAAATGACTAAAATAAGTTGAGACTAAGTCAAAATAACCGAATGTTGATTAGAAGACTAACCAAATTTAGTAAAACTCATTATAACGTATCATAACCGGCTCAAATAAGTAAAATAACTTGAGACTAAGTGAAACTAACCGAAAGTTGATTAGACAACTAACCAAAACTAACCAAATTTATTAAACTTGATTATAAGGTATCGGAACCGACTCAAATGACTAAAATAGGTTGAGACTAAGTAAACTAACCACAGATCTAGGAAGGGGAAACTAACAGCATGTTGATTAGGTGACTAACCAAAATTAACCCAATCTATTAAAATTGATTATAACGTATCAGAACCAGCTCAAATAAGGGAAATAAGCTGAGACTAAGTCAACTGACCAAAAGTTGATTAGACGACTAACCCAAACTAACCAAATCTATTAAAATTTATTACATATATAAAAGTAACCAACTTTATTACACTTAATTATAATAATAATATAACCGACTCAAATGACTAAAATAAGTTGAGGCTAAGTGAAACTAACCGAAAGTTGTTTAGACGACTAACCAAAACCAACCAAATCTATTAAAATTGATTATAACGTATCATAACCGGCTCAAATAAGTAAAATTAAATGAGACTAAGTGAAACTCACCGAAAGTTGATTAAACGACTAACCAGAACTAACCAAATCTATTAAAATTGATTATAATGTATCGGAACCTGCTGAAATAACTAAAATAAGTTGAGGCTAAGTGAAACTAACTGGAAGTTGATTCGACGATTATCCAATACTAACCAAATTTAACCATAACTAACCATATTTATTAAATTGATTATAACGTATCGGAACCAGCTCAAATAAGTAAAATAAGTTGGACTGAGTGAAATTAACCGAAAGCTTAATTGACGATTAACCAAGAATCACCAAATCTATTAAAATTGATTATAACGTATCGTAACCGGTTCAAATGACTAAACATAATTTGATATTAAGTGAAACTATTTGATATTAAGTGAAACTAACCAAAACTAACCCAATCTATTAAAATTGTTTATAACGTATCGGAAACGGTTTAAATGACTAAAGTAAGTTGATATTGAGGGAAACTAACCGAAAGTTGATTATACGACTAACCAAAACTTACCAAATAAGTTGAGACTAAGTGAAACTAACCGAAAGTTGATTCGAACTAACTTAATCCATTCAAACTGATATTAACGAATCATAACCGGGCCAAATGACTAAAATAAGTTGATACTAAGTGAAATGAACCGAAAGTTGATTAGACGACTAACCAAAACTAACCAAATCTATTAAAATTGATTATAACGTATCGGAACCGACTCAAATGACTACAATAATTTGAAACTAAGTGAAACTAAACGAATGTTATTAAAACGACTAACCAAAACCAACCAAATCCATTAAAATTGATTATAACCTATCGGAACCGGTTCAAATGACTAAACTAAGTTAAGACTAAGGAAAACTAACCGAAAGTTGATTCGACGACTAACCAAAAATAATCTAATCTATTAAAATTGATTATAACGTATCATAACCGATTCAAATGACTAAAATAAGCTGAATTTAAGTGAAATTAACCGAAAGTTGATTGAACGACTAACCCAAACTAACCAAATCTATTAAAATTAATTAAAACGTATCGGAATCGGTTCAAATGACTAAAATAAGTTAAGACTTAGGGAAACTATCAGAAAGTTGATTAGACCACTAACCAAAAGTTACCAAATCTATTAAAATTGATTATAACGTAACGGAACCGACTCAAATAAGTAAAAAAATTGCGACTAAGAGAAACTAACCGAAAGTTGATTACACGACTAACCTAAACTAACCAAATCTATTAAAATTGATTGTAATGGATTGGAACCGACTCAAATGACTAAAATAAGTTGATACTAAGTGAAACTAACCGCGCTAGATTGGAGATCGGAGAGAATCGAATGCAGTTTTTACAACCCCCACTAATGTTATAAATAGTAAAAAAGAACGAAACTTGAAGTAATATGCATTTATGTGGTATATTTTAGTAAACTAAACTTGCGTAATCTGTTAAAGGTTTTTTACAATAGATTGTGTTAAGGGTGAGTGAGGGTGACTTTTAGTTTCTCACGGCAGATTTGTAGTGTTTCATATCGTTAGATCGAGGAATGTGAGACGAATCGATTGCAAATGGTCTTTTGCTTTTTACAACCACACTTATAACGTTTTAAATTGTAAAAACGAACGAGACTTGACGTAATATACATTTATTTGGTATATTTTGGTAAACTAAACTTACGTAATCTAACCTGATCTCACCCAAACTTCTATCAACTATATATTTCAACCCAATAATAAGCAGATCTCAGATCTCAAATTTAATAAGCGTTGCATTCTGCTTCGCCATTTTCAATGTCCCCCCGGTTGCATCTTTGTGAAGGACTGTGAATTTTTCCTCTTATAAAACTGTTAAACATGTGTATCAGAGACTTTATATTTCCATCAGTACTGAAAATAGCCAGGGTGGTAGCCTTACACAAAAAAGGATCTGTTGACAAAATTGACAACTACAGGCCAATATCAAGTCTAACTAACCCATTATTTCCGAAATTTTTGAAAAGGCTTTAAAAAAAGGATAACTGATTTCCTCGAGTCAAACTGTCTTCTCAACTCTTTCCAATTCGGTTTTAGGTCTTCTATGTCAACCACAATGGCCATAAATAAGCTCACTGAATTGATAAATGATGGATATAAAGATGGGGAATACATTGCAGCTCTGTTTTTTGATCTAAGTAAGGCCTTTGATTGTGTCTCTTCCAAGCTGCTTGTCAGTAAATTTAAATATTATAAGTTCGATTTGAATAGTGTAAGGCTCATTCCTTCTTACTTAACAGATCGAAAACCAACTGTAGATATTAATGGTTGCTCATCAGAATTGCTAGATGTGGTATGGTTTTTTTTATGGCAGTGGCACACACACTAAAGGTAGATCCTATGGCGCTCGACGAGCGGTGTGTGTGCGAAGATGTTGATTGACACGGTTCTTGAATATTTGTAGGTTGTAATTAGTGGGAAACAGCTGTCCTGGAAGTGAGTTCCACAGTGATGCAGTGCGCCAGACAAAGGAGTTCTGGTAAAGCGATGTTCTAGGTGTTTCTAGTTGTACGACAAACTGGTGCGCTCCTGCCGTCTGTCGGGACTGCCTGACAGGAGTTGCCAGGGGCGGGATTATGCGGGCCAAATCCTGGGAACATCTGCCGTGAAAGTATCTGTAAAACAGAGACATCTCGGCCACATGTCTGCGATGTTCCAGACTATCCAGATTCCGGGTCAACTCCGGATCGCCGACGAGACGCACAGCCCTCTTCTGAATGGAATCCAGCAGCTTTAGGGTATGTTTTGGTGCGGCACCCCAGATATGTGAGCAATATTCTAAGCACGGTCTTATTTGCGCTTTGTACAGCAAGAGCAACTGCTGCGGTGTATAGAGTTTTTTGTTGCGAAATAGCGCACCAAGCTTCTGGGAGGCTGATTTTGCGATGTTAGCAACATGGTCATGCCATGACATATTGCTGTTGACCGAGACACCCAGCAGCCCGATTGACGAGGATGAAGGAATGGTCGATCCTGCCATAATGATGGCAGGGCCCGCTGTATTGGCCCTCTTAGTAAACGTTGCTGCTTGTGTCTTTGCTGCATTGAACTGGACCAAATTTCGGTCGCCCCAAGTTTGAACTTTCTCCAGGTCTTGATTAATTGCTGCAATCTGCTCCTGTCTGCGGTAATGAGTCTCAGTCGCTGGTAAGGGTTTTTCTGATCTAAAGTGGGAGACAAGGGTACTGTCATCTGCAAAACTGTAAACAGGATTATTCGTTTCGATCAGCAGGTCATTAATATAGATGAGGAACAGAGTTGGTGAAAGTATTGCGCCCTGAGGCACGCCCGCGTTGATGGTGAATGTGTCCGAGATGTGTCCATCGACTGCAACGTGTAGGGATCGGTTCTTAAGGAAACTGGCCAGCCAGCTGCAGAGAGAGGCGGGCAGTCCCAAGGACGGCAGTTTGTTGAGCAGTCCGTCATGCCAAACTCTGTCGAATGCCTTTGAAATATCCAACGCAATCGCTCGAGACTCTCCGTAGTTTTCAATTGCCCTACTCCATATATGAGTGACATAGGCCAATATATCTCCTGTCGATCTCTCTTTGCGAAAGCCGTATTGATTATCGCTGATTATTCTGTTGCTCTCGAGGTACTTGAGTAGTTGCTGGTTGACTACACGTTCCATGACTTTGGAGATTATTGGAAGCAAGGCAATCGGGCGATAGTTTGAGGGCGTGGTTTTCTTGCCTTTTTTTGGAACAGGTTGCACTCGAGCGACTTTCCAAGAGGATGGGTAAATCCCTTTTCTGTAAGAAAGAGAAAAAAGCCTGGAAAAAACAGGTGTTAGTTCGTTGGCGCAGTTCTTTAGCACGATGGCAGGTATTCCGTCCGGTCCTGATGCCTTTTGCGTATCTAGTTCTTTAAGGATTTTGCGAATATCACGATGCGAAAACTTGACTTCTGCCATGGTGGTGTTGATGTTCGGTATAGTGGGGAGAGTCTTGCTTTGGGGCACGTCTAAGGTAGAGTGCGATGAAAACATTTTGGCGAGCATGTTTGCTTTTTCCTTGGCTGTAGTAGCCGTGATGCCACGTTCGTCCGTCAAAGGTGGGAGAGACGTTTTTGTAAAGTTGTTACTTACTGCCTTTGCTACCGACCAGAAATTCCTGGAGCCACTGGGGCATTGCAAAAGTTTATTCCTGATCCTTTGATTGTATTTGTCCTTAGTTTCGTCGATCATACGCTTGCACTCGTTTCTCGCTTCGATAAAATAATTGCGATTTTCAGCGGTCTGATTTTGCTGCCAGTACTTATAGGCTTGCTGTTTCCTTCCTACAGCTCTTTCGCATCTTTTGTCGAACCAGGGCTTTCCTTTTGATGGTAACTTGATGGAATTTGGGATGTATACTTCCATTCCTGAGGAGATTACTTGCATGATCTCTTCGCAGCAGTCTGACGGGTCGTCAGTGGCAAAGCAGACGTCGAGCCAAGGAAAATCTAGGTAGAACTGTCTTAGATCGTCCCAGTTTGCAGAATTGTAATGCCAGATTTTGCGAGGCAATGGTGGATCCTTCTCTATGGGTGGCAATTCACAAACCGTTGTAATAAGTTTGTGGTCGGAAGTACCTAATGGCGGACCAACTGTAACCTTGTACTGGTCAGGATTGGTGGTCAGAAAAAGATCCAGGAGGGCGGCGAATTCGCCCCTCTCTGAGATTCGAGTTGGTTCGTCTACAAGTTGAGTAAGCCCGCAGCTGATGGCAAATGCTTCAGCTTCTCTACCTTCGTCTTGTTGTGATGTTTGAGCCAGTTGGTGTTGTGGGCATTGAAGTCTCCCAGAACGATTATTTCTGAACTGGGGTGATCGACCTTGAGAAAAAGCTTTGGTAGGCTCTATCGATCGGAGGGCGATAGAGACAACATATAAACTTGGTTAATCCCTTGGCGGTGAACTTGAGCCACATGACGTCAAGGTTGTTCGGTTCGAGTGTTTCCTCGCGGTGACATGAAAGGTCGCTTCGGACAAAAAGGCATATTCCGAACTTATATCTAAATCGGGTATGTAAGTCGTAACCAGGATAGAGGTAGTTCACTGTTGTTGTAGAACATACTTGTGTTTCTGTAAGGGCTAATATGTGTGGTCTATTTGCTTGTAGATGTTGGTGTACCGAATTTATGTTTGTATTTAGGCCTCTTATGTTGCAGAAATCTATTCTAAATTGGTTCGGTATCTTTGCTGTCTGTGAAATGCGGAATGAAGGGCTCCCAGGGCCACCCAGCGCCCGGAGATCCGAATGGCCGGGGAGTTTACCTCCGGAATATTTTGATCCTGGAAGCACCATCATGTCCATATATTCCTACTGTGAAACCCGGGACCACCAGCGCGGAAGCGGAACGTGATTTGGGAAAACCACTTAGCGCTCCCCAATTCTGGTTGGGTGGTCTTTCACCGGACGATGCGAGTAGGCTTATGCATCTACCACCTAGGGCCGCTTCCACTCGAAGCATCGGCCTCAGACTCATTCCTTTGGCGGTCCCTAGTCTGACAGGGGTAAAAATGGGGTTTGTTGGATCACTCCCCAGTAATCAGCTCCAGACTTTGTACTTTGGTGTTCTCCAGCCTGGAGGAGGACGATGGGATTTGATGGGCCACATCCCGTGGCAACTCGGAATGGTGGGGGCATCACTCCCCGTAATCAAACTGCTCTCACCAGTTTGAAGTTCCTGCCAGCCAATACAATGCAGCCCCTCTTGTCACAAACTGTCATTGATCGGCTCCAGACTTTGTACTTTGGTGTTCTCCAGCCTGGGGGAGGACGATGTGATTTGATGGGCCATATCCCATGGCAACTCGGAATGGCGGGGGCGTCACTCCCCGTAATCAAACTCCTCTCACCAGTTTGACGTTCCTGCCAGCCAATACAATGCAGCCCCTCTTGTCACAAACTGTCATTGATCGGCCCCAGACTTTGTACTTTGGTGTTCTCCAGCCTGGGGGAGGACGATGGGATTTGATGCGCCATATCCCATGGCAACTCGGAATGGCGGGGGCGTCGCTCCCCGTAATCAAACTCCTCTCATCAGTTTGACGTTCCTGCCAGCCAATACAATGCAGCCCCTCTTGTCACAAACTGTCATTGATCAGCTCCAGACTTTGTACTTTGGTGTTCTCCAGCCTGTGGGAGGCCGATGGGATTTGATGTGCCATATCCCATGGCAACTCGGAATGGCGGGGGCGTCACTCCCTGTAATCAAATTCCTCTCACCAGTTTGACGTACAATGCAGCCCCTCTTGTCACAAACTGTCATTGATCAGCTCCAGACTTTGTACTTTGGTGTTCTCCAGCCTGGGGGAGGACGATGGGTTAGATTTGATGCGCCATATCCTATGGTAACTCGGAATGGCGGTGGCGTCACTCCCCGTAATCAAACTCCTCTCACCAGTTTGACGTTCCTGCCAGTGTGCCCCAAGGCTCAGTGCTAGGGCCGTTGCTGTTTTTGGTCTACATAAATGATCTTTAAGCTGCGACCCTGATGCTGACTTGGTTATTTTTGCTAATGACACAACTGCAATAAAAAAGGCAAAATAATTACAAGCATTAAAAGCAGCCATGGAGGTGACAAAATCAAGGATTAGTGAATGGTTCACTGCAAGTCAACTGAACCTAAACCAATCTAAAACGGAAATACTTTACTTCTCTCTGCGCTCTCTACCAGATGTGGAATGTTCAGAATCATTTAAATCTTTGGGTGTGCATGTTGACTCGAAATTGTTATGGAATGTGCAAATTGACGAGCTTTGTAAGAATGTTGCCTCAGGTGTATATGCACTTAGAAGTTTAGTGAGTTTAGTATCTGAAAGAGTTGTTTTGTCGACATACTACGCCTGTATTGAGTCGAGGCTCGCCTACGCTCTACTAGTTTGGGGCCATGCTTCAAACATCAATAGAGTATTTGGTCTACAGAGAAAAGCCATAAGAGCGATTTCTGAACTCCACTATCGAGCTGACTGTAAACAGAGTTTTGTAAATTTAAATATTTTAACAGTTCTCTGTCTCTATATATTTCAATGACTTTGGTATGTAAAAAAACAACTTGAACAAGTATGAGACACCCAGGGACGTTCATGAACATCTTACTCGCAACAGAGATCATATGTACATTTATTATCATAGAATACACAAAATAAAAACAGCCATATCATTTTACGCACCAAAAATGTTTAACCTACTGCCACCTTCCATTAAAATGTTACCAGTAAATGAATTTAAATCGGAAATAAAAAAATATTTTTATATAATTATATGAATTTTAAGAATTGAAGTTAGGCATAGGGTTTGGACACTAGAGGGGCATTATTAGGCAAGCAATACTTAATAATGCCTCTCTGGTGTCCAAATGCTTATAATTATATGAAAAATAGGTTCAAATTCAGCATAATAAGCGACTAGATGAGTTTGAAATCGTTATTGCAAAGCTTTGAAGCAACTCTATTCATTTGTCTAGTGGACACATCCTTGGAAAGCTATGATGAATAGAGTGTCCTGAAGGATAATATTAGCCCTTTTGCTAGGACTTCATTATTATTATTATTATTATTATTATTATTAATATTATTATTATTTCATTGTTTAGTCTCACATTTACATATGTGGTAAAAGGTAGTGAGAGCTTTTGCAAAAGTCACACCTTGTTGATTTATTTTAGGATTTTCCTAACTATCCGACATGTTTCTTGGATCACTGATTTTTGTAGGTCTGTTATTAGTTGATGTGGAAGATTATGTTTCGTGAATCCTGCGGGTAACTCCGGTGGTATGACGCCTGTGACTGAGATGACTACGGGGAGGATGAGGACTTCTTCCATTTTCCACATTGATTTTATTTCCTCAGCTAGGTCCGTGTATTTTCGTATTTTCTCTATTATTGTCTTCTGTATGTTGTGGTCCAGGAGGTGTGCAATGTATATTAACATTGTGATTTTGTTAATTTTGTCTATTACTGTTATATCTGGTCTACTGTTTATCAGTTATAATTCCTCGGTCCCAGTATATTTTGTAATTCTGGTTCTCGTTGACTTGGTCTGGTGTGTATTTGTAGTACGGCTCTTCTATTGTTTTGATGTTATGTTTGTGGAGTAAGTATTTGTGGATTATTTTGGCTGTCAGATTGTGCCTGTTTAGGTATTCTGTTGTGCTAGGATAGAACATCCTGATGTTATGTGTTGTATCGTTTCGGGCATGAATTTACACACTCTACAGTTATAGTTTTCTATGTTAGTTTTTGTTATGTACTTTTGGTAATTTTTTGTCGGCACAACTTGGTCCTGTATAGAGAACATGAATCCTTCTGTTTCACTGTACAGGTGTCCGAGTTCGATCCACTTGGTTGACAGCTGATGTTGTTTATCTAGATCGTTCTTGAATTGGCCATGTAGTTTTTTGCTGTTCCATGTCTGTGTGATGTTTGTGAGGAATGTTTTCTTGTCTATTTGTTGTATTTGTGTGTGTGTGCTGAATGGCGTGTATTTTTTGTCTGCTTGTTTGATAGACGCGTGTAGTGGTGACTGTGTTGCCTTCATGTTGAAGTATCTTTGTAAGCTATGTGTTTGAATGTTATGTGTTAGTTCGATGTTGATTAGGCCTCGTCCTCCTTGTTTCCCAGGTAGATACAATCTTTCAACAGCCGAGTTAGGATGTAGGGCTCTATTATCCGTTAGGATTTTTCTTGTTAGTCTGTCTAGTGCTTGTACGTCCGTTAAGGTCCATTGTATGACTCTGAATGAGTAGGTTAGTATGGGTATTGCCCAGGTATTTATAGCCTTAATTTTATTTTTTGCGTTGAGTTGGGTCTGCATGATTTTTCTTAGCCTGTTCTTGTATTTGTTTTCTATGTTTTCTTTCATTTCTTTCGTTTTATGTGTAAGTGTTTCGTTTACTCCTAGGTATTTGTATGTTTCGTTGCTAGGTAGTGTAGGGAATGTTATGTTATTTATTAAAAGCTCTATGTTGTTAGTTTCCGTGGTTTTACCTTTTTCTGCTATGAGTGATGTGCATTTATCTAGTCCGAAGTTCATTCGTATGTCCTTAGAGAACTTAGTAGTAGTTTCCAATAGCGAGGATAGTTGATTTTGGTCCGCAGCATATAACTTTAGATTGTCCACGTAGAACAGGTGTGATATTTTGTAATCTTTTGTTGGGCTGTATCCAATATTTATCGACTTTAAAAGGCTGCTTAGTGGGTTGAGAGCTAGGATAAACCATTTTGGGCTCCATGTGTCTCCCTAGAAGATTCCTCTTCTTATTTTTATGTTATTAGTTTCTAGATCTCTGTGGGGTAGGGTGAGTATTAATTTTGTTTCCCAATTTTTCACTGTTTGTTTAAGGAAGCGTATGAAGTTCTGATCGATTTTATAGATTTCTAAAATGTGGAGCAACCATGTATGAGGAACGGAGTCATAGGCTTTTTGGTAATCTATCCAGGCAACAGCTATGTTTCTGCCTTTTGCTTCTGCTTGTCTCGTTATCACCCTGTCTATTATGAGCTGCTCTTTGCAGCCTTTCGCACATTTTGTACACCCTTTCTGTTCTTCGTGTTCGATTTTTTGCTCTGTGATATGTTTTGTTACCTTTTCTGCTATTGTTTTTGTGATAATTTTGTATACAGTGTTAAGGCATGTGATGGGTCTGTAGTTTTTAGGATCGTGTGTATTTTCGTTCTTAGGTTTAAGATATGTTATGCCATGTGTTAAGGATGGTGGAACCTCTGTTGGATGGGTAATGACATGTTGAATTATTTGTGCCATTTTTCCATGTAGTGAAGTAAGATGTTTCCAGAAATAATTATAGATTTTATCTGATCCTGGCGCCTTCCAGTTTGGCAGCTTCTTCAGTATGATTCTTAATTCATCTATCGTTATTTCATATGGCATCATTGGTTGGTTCCACTGTCTCTGTTCTTTTTTGCTCTGTTTTGATCCACTCACTATTCTCGTGTTCTACTGGTTCTGACCATAATGACTTACAGTATTTTTCGACTTCTGCTTGTTTTGGTGCTGTTATATTTGTTGGGTCTTCGTTTGTTAGTTCTAAATTCTGGTAGAAATGCTTTTCGCTTGATGTGAAGTTTGTGTTGTCTTGTTTCCTTTTGTAGGAGATGATGTACCACTTCAGTTTCTTACTTGATGCCATTAGTTTTTGTTTCAGCTTCTGTTATTTGTGCTGTTCTTGCACCTGTGTTGTTATTTATGTTGATTTTTTTGTAGAGTTTGTCATGTTTATGTTTTGGGTCTACCAATGAGTTATTCATTTGTGTAAAGTCACTACGAATTTGACTGATTTTGTGTTCCAACCGTTTTTGCCATGGAGGTTTTTTGGTTGGATCTGTGTTGGCTTTTCTGTTACTTGGCTTATTTTTGTTGGTGATTCCCAAGGTATCTGTGATTGATATGGCTGTGATATATGTTATGTCTATAAGGTCTTCTACACTTTTTACGTCATCTATGTATTTATTGATGTAGTTATTATATGTCTGAGCTGTATTCTTTGTGTTTCTGTTATATTTCAGCTTAGGTAGATGTTTCCTGTAGCTGGGATTACTTCCTTTGTATAGTAGCATATTTTTGTTGAATGTTTGTCCGATTTCCCTTAATAACTTTTGGTTGTCCGTATTGTTTGTCTGTATGTTTTCTCCGGCTGTATCTGTGTGTGTTTGGCTTATGTGTATATGTAATTCAATTGCATGAGCCGTTTGGGTCGTTTTAAGGTTCATCTTCGTTTTGTGTTGCTTGTTCTGTTTCTGGTGCACCTTCTCCCTGTGTTTCTAATCTTACTTGTTCTTTGATCATGTCAATTTCAGTTTCTGTTAAGTATCCCTTTTTTTCTATCGCTCTTTTTCTGTCACATATGTTTTGATCGCTGGATTCCGATTCTGGGTATATTTTCTTCCATTCTTTGTAAAAGTTTTTCCGATGTCCCGTTGTTTGGTTCTCGTACTGAGCAGCTCTGAAAAAGGCATTGAACACATCTATGTTGTTTTGCTTTGTCCATCTTAGCCTTTGTGCCTGTCTCTTGGGAGGAGCAGATTGAGACTGTCCTAAACCATGAGTGGGTAGAGCCGCTGTTGGTAGTTCCTTGTCGTTGTCTGTGTCGTCAACTTGGTTGGTCGGCTGGTTGGTGCCGCATTGCTCCCGACCGTTATTATTATTATTATTATTATTATTTATTTATTTATTTATTACTACACTGCCTAACAGGAAAACTTCCCAATTACAAAGCAGGAAAATATAAAAGCATAAAACATAAAAGAACATTAAAATAACATAATAGTACACATTATAAAAATTCAGAGTTAACAAATAACAAGCAAAAGTACAAATAAATGTCATAAATAATTACATAAAACACAAGATTAAAATCATTATTGCACAACATAGTACAGCGATATTGGGGAGTGGTAGTGAAAATGATGTTATGTGCTATTAGCGGAAAATGTACAGAAATGTCTGCGGATTTGTGGAATTGTGGTATTAAAGTCTTTGTTATGATTATTATGAGTTCTGCACATAACATGGAGTGGTGAAAAATAAGTTTGTTTGTTCGAGCCCTTGGCAGAGAAAAGGTCAAATTTTGTCGTGATGATAAGCGAGGGACTAGGAAACCAATTTTGTTTAATATATCAGAACAGTCGATCTGGTTATGTAGTAACTTAAACAGAAACACCTGAGAAAAATAACTTCTCCTGCGGGACAAGGACTGCATATCAAACATTTCCAGTAAAATCTCCTCCAGGTATCCCTGAGGAGGATATATGCCATGAGTTTTCAAGTATAGTAGTTTCAGGAATCTACGCTGAACTCTTTCGAGATCATCAACATGTGTATTATACTCGGGTGACCAAACTACAGAAGCATATTTTAATTTCGACCTGACAAAAGCGAAAAATAGTGTTTTAAGAGTATGAATGTTTCGAAATTCACGGCTCAACCTGGCAATAAATCCAAAGGTCTTGGTTGTTTCTGAAATTATAGATTCATAGTGTTTTGTGAATGATAACTTATTGTCAAAAGTGATGCCCAGATCACAAAAAGAATCAGGTCTATTTAAAATTGTTTGATTTATTGAGTAGTTGTACAGAAATGGATTTGTTTTTAAGGTGAACGATAACACCTCACACTTGTTGATGTTCAGAGAAAGTTTGTTCAGGGTACACCATTCGATCAAGGTATCTAAGTCTCTTTAATTATTATTACTATTATTTTCTGAATCATTTTAAAAGTTTTAAACAAGTTTCTCGTCTCAGTACTCGGTTCTCTCTGCCATTGTTAAATTCACATCTAGGCTCTTTGCACGATGTAATAAAAATGTCTAGTACAAAAGCATCCTTTCATACGTATAACGACCAGAAAATGATTGTTTTCTACTGCTCAATATTTTTCATTGTTCGAATAATTCGAGCAACTTGTGTTGATTTTTCCTTTCAATAATGGACCTAGGTTTCAAAACAATATAGTATTACATCTCGCAATAAAAAGCAAACTGGTAGATGTGCCGATAGTTAGTGTAGTATACAGTTGCCCTTTTAATTAACGTTTCCATAACAAAAGCACCATGTGCCATTATTCAAATTTAAAAATTGAAAATAATCCCTAAAAAAATATTATTTTGGCAATATTTGTTACGGTGAGAGAACACGGATTGCCTTATTGACCATCAGTTGTTCGTTGGGGGCGCCTTTAAAAAAAACATCGAACACGGATATTTAGTGGAACATAAAAACCTGTAATTTAATTCCAACGTTGATATATTCCGGATTCAAATTCTCCCGGAACGGAGGGATTATTGGCTAAAAACGTAATAAATTTACCTTCGTAGAGGATCAATTGCTTTAGCAGAATATAAAACGTGTTTCGCAAAAGCGCGGCGTTCAACTGGTCGCTAGATGTTTATATAACAATGCTTTAGTGAATCTAGGTTTAGCGGCAGGAAGTTTATATACAATCGCAGCAGAAGAACCTCAGGAATAATCGAAAATTAAAAATGGTATAGGAACAAAAATTGCAAGCCACTAAAGTTGCCAAAAATTTGCCCCAAACATCAAGAAGTAAATTATGGAAAATTCTTTATGACTTGAGGATGAAATTTTGCTGAATTGAAGTTTCAATCGAAGAGTTCCACGAAGATATGGATGCTGATTTTTCGAAGAATATTTGAAGCAAATGCACGAATATATGCTAGGTAGTTCAACAACAGTGATGATAACATTAATTATCTTCATAAGTTAAAAATCAGAGATCAGAAGAAACGGTAGACAATTTTTTAGTGCCCATTCATTACGTGGCTTATTTACAAAATACAACGAGGCGCTTTAATTTTCATCCGCTTAAGAATCTCATATAGACTTATATTCTGCACAGTTTACGATCGTATTATTTAACGGAAATCCCTTAATTTATTGTGAAGCGATATTTCTAAGCTTTATAAGAAAATCCCTTAATCCCTGATACCCTACTATCGAGAATTTCATTTTCCCCGAAAATAATCAGCAACTTCCCCTAAGTTATTATACTTCAACTTCCATTTAGCCGTAGGATATGTCGGGCTACGCGTAGGGTTCGTTAAGTTCAAACTTTCTAGAAAGCATGTAGATGTAAAAATTAGGGTAGGTAGAGAAGATTGGAAAATGCGGATACTAAAACGCGTATCTGCTAAATTTTACAGCATAATGATAAAAATAGGGAAATATTTGGATTTCCTTTCAAGCAAATATTGGAAATGTCCCTTAATTCAAGCGCACGTATATCTAAACTAACTGATTTCTCTCATATTATATTTTTTAGATGGCGATTATTGTGAAATTCACGCGTATTATTTAAAAACAGAGCTGTCTCTCCCTCCAACTGAATCTAAAAGAAAGTCTGTATACGTAATTTACAAACTGAATGGGTACTTCTAACGCACGTATATCTGTAACAACAGATTTCTCTCTCATTATATTTTTTCGATGGCGATTATTGTAAAATTTGCGTCCATCATTTAAAAAACACATCAGCTGTCTCTCCCTCAAACTGAGAATAAGGAATTAATTTAAAAGAAAGTCTGTATACGTAATTTACAAGCTAAATAGGTACTTCTAACGCACGTATATCTGTATCAACAGATTTCCCTCTCATTATATTTTTTCGATGACCATTATTGTAAAATTTGCGTGCATCATTTAAAAAACACATCAGATGTCTCTCCCTCAAATTGAGAATAAGGAATTAATTTAAAAGAAAGTCTGTATACGTAATAAACAAGCTAAATAGGTACTTCTAACGCACGTATATCTGTATCAACAGATTTCTCTCTCATTATATTTTTTCGATGGCGATTATTGTAAAATTTGCATGCATCATTTAAAAAACACATCAGCTGCCTCTCCCTAAAACTGAGAATAAGGAATTATTTAAAAATAAAGTCTGTATACGTAATTTACAAGCTAAATGGGTACTTTTAACGCACGCATATCTGTAACAATAGATTTCCCTCTCATTATATTTTTTCGATGGCGATTATTGTAAAATTTGCGTCCATCATTTAAAAAACACATCAGCTGTCTCTCCCTCAAACTGAGAATAAGGAATTAATTTAAAAGAAAGTCTGTATAGGTAATTTACAAGCTAAATGAGTACTTTTAACGCACGTATATCTAAAACAATCGATTTCTCTCTCGTTATATTTTTTCGATCGCAATTATTGTAAAATTTGCGCGCATTACTTAAAAAAAACATCAGCTGTCTCTCCCTCAAACTGAAGATAAGGAATGGATCTAAAAGAAAGTCTGTATACATATTTACAAGCTAAATGGGTACTTCTAATGCACGTGTATCGATTCGATATCGAATCGATTTCTCCCTCATTATATTTTTCCGATGGCGATTATTGTAAAATTTGCGCGCATTATTTAAAAAAACATCAGCTGTCTCTCCCTCAAACTGAAGATAAGGAATGGATCTAAAATAAAGTCTGTATACATAATTTACAAGCTAAATGGGTACTTCAAACGCACGTATATCTAGAACAACAGAATTCTCTCCCATTATATTTTTTCGATGGCGATTATTGTGAAATTCGGCTCTATTATTTAAAAAACACAACATCAGCTGTCTCTCCCTCAAACTGAAGATAAAGAATGAATTTAAAAGAAAGTCTGTATACGTAATTTACAAGCTAAATGGGTACTTCTAACGCACGTATATCTAAAACAATCGATTTCTCCCTCATTATATTTTTCCGATGGCGATTATTGAAAAATTTGCGCGCATTATTTAAAAAAACATCAGATGTCTCTCCCTCAAACTGAAGATAAGGAATGGATCTAAAATAAAGTCTGTATACATAATTTACAAGCTAAATGGGTACTTCTAATGCACGTATATCAAAAAAACAAAAT